>CAJNOQ010002477.1:0-24126 GCA_905250885.1 Didymodactylos carnosus | reverse complement strand
TCCTGAAAATCCCTACAAGATTTATTAATAGGAAACTCAACCAAAGCTGGGAGCGTTTTTTTGGATATTAAATACAGCGCCACTCTCCGAGCTCCTTACGATATTGTTTCCTGAAGCAACATTCAACTGACAGAAGGTTCGATACCAGCTTAGGGCACAGCATTCAACTTACGGAATGCACTAAGCTGGTATCGAACCTCCCGTAAGTTGAATGCTGTTTCAGGAAACAAGATCATAAGGAGCTCGGAGACATCTCATTTTCGTCAGATTTTCCTATTAATAGAAGTTTCCTATTAATACATCTTGTAGAGATTTTCAGGACGCCTCGAGTGGTGTATGAATGATTACGGATCATCTTTAGTTTCAGAAAGAAAAGTGATCGAGAGTTCGAGTAGCATAGCGGTGACCTATGGAAAAAACTAGTATTTAAGTCACAACGACCGCTGTCAGGCTTCGTTAAGTTTCCTATCAATACATATTGTAGAGCTTTTCAAGACTCATCGAATGGTGTATTACACTACGCTGAACACTGGATAGTTGAGGAGAAATTTTGATTTTACCATAATTCTGATAGTGTGACGGGGGTGTTTCTCTGCGAGTAAATTTGATCGTATACGTTCAATCGGAAGCATTTCATAAAGTCGACAGCACCGAATAAGATAACTCTGATGAGTTCTGGATGCATTGAGCCAATAAAATAATAATAATTGAGTTGGTCGATTTCAAGGCTTATGCGGACTACTCCTTCTATTAGCAATCGGAATATCGGGATTTCCGAGCTTCGGAATTCCCAAAATTCCCATTTCGCGACGTTCCCGTCCCGGTGCATGCCTACCTGTGTCATACCTAACGGATCAAAAGGTAGTATTGGAATCTACAATTCACGAGAAAAGGTGCGGTTTCATCCTTTAAAATTCATCTACTAAAAGTAGCGCTATCGTTGCAGAACAAAAACGTGTTCTTCAAAGAACAATTGTTCCAAATAGAGATTCCAAAACTGAGGAACAAAAGTTTTATTCTTCAGTTTTTAGAGAATTCTGTTTTGTAATTTTTCAGAAAACCCATACGTGATCTCTATTTGGGACAAATGAAGATCATTTTTTTTTGTTTTTTCAAGAACACAAATTTCTAAGAATGCACATCAAAATCTGCTTTTGTGGTACATTCTCATATTTCTGATGGTCACTGAATATTGTTTACATATCTGATGATTTCAAAATAGGTGTTAAAACTGATTTTTATAATAAAATCCGTGTTTTAACAGGTAAATTTTAAAATCGGTCTGCATTCGAGAAATGCCTATAATAACTATCGAAAAATCAATGTAGTATCGGATAAGTTTTTGCCCGTCTATATTCGATCAATGCCTTCAACAAATGTTTCGAATAGGTCATGTATAGATAGTGGAGAATTTAAAAATACTAGCAAAAGTTAACTTCGCGGCAAATTCATATCTTCTACTCTCATCTACTTGGAAGTCAAAAAAATACCACAAGTTCGCTTCGAACTTAAATGTGCCACTATCATCTAGGGCCAACTTTACAAGGAGGTGGATGGGAGGGGCGGGTGGTAGGCCTTGTGGCTGTGAGATCACAGGAACATTACAGTTGATTAAAGTAGATGCGAGTAGCAACTATTCTGTCCCTGCGAAGTTAACTTCTACCGTTGTTTCACGTTCGCAGTTGATCAGGGTAGGAGAACTGATTTCGTCGCGAAGTTAACTTTGGCTTTGTTTTTGACTTCGCGGTAGTTGGCAGTGTTTCGGTATAAGCGTGTACTGGTATGTGGTCCTTAACGCTTTTTGAATTCGCGGTGAACGCGAAACTGACATTAACTCGAATAGGTATCATCTCCTTCTCAATTCACACAGTTCATCTATCATATTTGTAATTTTATTATTTGACGTTTTACTAAAGTCATCAAACACAAATTGTGCTTTGTCAAGTACTATGAAATAGTGAAATAAACTTGTTCTTGTTGTTATACTTCACAAAGATTAGAATATGTAGTGAAACAATCTGATGGAAATTTAAGAGCTCTCTCACATATATTTTATTTGTAGGTAAACTTCTTCTCACAAAACTCAAAAAAGAAATAGCTCATGCTTTACATGCAGTCGAACAGCGTAATAATGTTGGTGAATTAAAAACGGTGAAAGATACTGTAAAAAGTGAAGATCAGCACCAGATTGTCTGTGATGAGATATATACAAATCAAAAATTTGTTGTTCAATCGTGTAATCGTAAGCCAGTTGATCATGAAGTATCAATTGTTATAGATGGTACAAGTTGGTCGAATGATTGTAAAAAACACATTAACTATCATAGAAAAATGTTTCTAAAGGACATAAAATTAATTATTGGAGTTTCGAATTTGTGCAATGAGAAAAGGAGTGATAATAATATTTTATTAAAACAATTTATTTCTGCAGAATCGCAAGGTACAATATGGAACGATCTAATTGATCTTGTACAAACATCATTCTTACTCTTAATTTATGATGGAATATATTTCGAATTAAAAAATGAAATATTAGATGACTTACTACGAAATTATTTATCCACAAAAGATGGGTAAAAGCTGAGAAAAATCGATATCTTTAATAGTCTAATGTCATTCGTTAATCTTATCATTTTCTTTTAGTTTAACTCGTTTTCCGCTCTTCAATGGCTTTGTTTTGGGTTCTGTTCATTCTCATCGTTCAAATCATTGGACTTTAAATTGCTATCAATATTTGTATGAAACATATCAATTAATTATTGATCGAGGTTATTATCATTCAAATGAAGATGGTTCTCTTCGTTGTACTTACGGTGATGGACCCATATTTGGTCGAACACAACAATTTAAACAATATCCATTTGATAAAAACTTACTTAAAAACTTAATTATACTCGATTGGACACTCCTGTTAAAAACAAACGGAATTTCTATAATAACCAATCCTCATGTTATGTATACGATAAATGACGTATCTCTGCTAAAAACTATTATTCAAAATCGTTCACTCGTATTAGAATTCTGTAAGAAATGGCAAATTAATTATCTGAACTACAAGCCATCTCGTATAAGTCATCGTTTCGATGATTGTGAGGAGATGAATATAAAATGCAATGCAAGAACAAATGCAAGAACATATATATCCGCACAGTGCTGCTTAAACGAATTAATAATAGCGATTCAAAGAGTGTTGAAAATGCATAAACAATATGGTATTAAATGTTTAGTTGATAGTGGTACAGCATTAGGTAAGTAAAAATGGACAGAAATATTTTAAGTGTACACGCTGAAAAAGACTTTTGATGTAGTCAGCATTCAAATGGCAACTTCATTCTCAGAACGCGTTCACTAGCTGAAAATCACCGTTTCTTGTTTCAGAAACTTCTTTTCTTTAAAACAAGAAAGAACATTTGTAGATCTGTTCTGCTATAAGACACTTTTTGTTGCTAGACACTTTCAAGCACATATTTTGCCTAGCACACATTCCAGGATACCTTTCTTTACAGTGTACAACATCACTGTATGATTGTTTTCGTTGTTCTTATGACTAGACTACACAAAGTTCCGAAACCTAATCTAACCTGGGAAAACTACAATATGTTCTTACCCATAGGTGACGTTAGGATCTATCTGCAGATCTACCGTATGTACTTGTTCCTTGTTTCGCAAACGCGTGCTTAAAAGAACCTTCAGCAACTTCGAATGGATCAATTTTTGAGAAATTAAGTTACCGTTTAAACACGTCCTATCTCATATTTGAAGACAAGCTTTATTGATTTGAAATTCGAGGATGATAAGCCTAGTTTTCGAAAAAGCTGTTGTACTACTAAAAATGGGGCACTACTTTGGAAAATCTTTGTAGCCTGTTATATTTTAATAGTGCAAACACTTAAAATGAACGATTGACGGAAAGAAAATTTTTTGAAGGAGAATGAAAAAACTGGTCAAAATGATGTTTTAGTTACGCAAATGTGAAAAAATGAGAACGCATCCGTTGATATGAGGTTGCTGTTTGAGCGTGTTTTACTTTAACATTTTTTGCAGTAGATAGACAATTGTCAGAACCGTTTAATCTTCCCAGTACCGTAGTTGAATTGCTTCTGATATAATAGGCGCAGTCAAATTCGATTCCGTTTTGCCGTGGGAAATTGATGGTGATATACTTTGTGAGTTTCCGTCAGCAAATACCACATTGGTCATTCAAGAATTACTTTCCAAGTATTCCTATAAGACTCAACAATTTGATTATCGACAAGTTATACGAACAAAATATTGGGATATTGAAATATATTATCAAGTATTGTTAAGAACAAATTTATCCCTTATACGTTTTGGAAATGGATGGATACCAACATTCGATAATCCAGGCAAGTATATTCGCGATCGCTACGGGCCAAGTGTTTATCGTCACGCGATTAGCTGGAGATTTGATGCACAAACGAAACACAGCTTTGAACAATATAAAACTGGCGTGTTTCCTCTATGTCCCGAACCCGGACATCATTCCTGTTTAGATTTGTTACCGACTGATGGAAATATTCAAATAAAACACAAGATTAACAGGTAACATAACAGCTCTGAAAAAAACTGCCGAATCAATAAGTCATATGGTCGGATCGAAAAATTCTAAAAGCTTATTCGGCCAAAACCAAGTGCAGATTCATCCTCTCTATAGTCGATTATCTCGTACCCGATAACCTTTTTAAGTTTTTGACGTCGTTTTGCCTTTGGTCCCATATCGTAGCTTTATCATAAAGTTTTGAGCAATATCATGAGAAAATGTTTTATAAAATTACCTCGATTCACAAGTTATCGGACACGAGATAATTGACTATAGAGAAAAAAAACGTTTTTCATGGGCTATTCATGTATGGGAAGGTAAGGCTGATAATGTCTCAATACTTTTCCGTTTTTATATAACTATTTTCAGAAAATTTATCGTTATAGACTAGAGTAAATTTGTTTAAAGCTGACACTGGTGATATTGACATTTGAGATTAAAATGATCAACCTTTTTCTTAACGAATGTGCAAACAAAAATCACCTATAGGAAAAATCTAGATCCATTTCGTCTGTAATTCAGTGATGCACGACTAGTTGTCATCTAGATTACTAGTTGGAAATGGGACTTTTAACTAGATGTGTCTGCATGTGGGACTAGCATTAGTTAAATCGTTTGATTATCAGGGGATAAATCGATAGTGAGGATAAATCTAGCAATCGCTCGATTACTAGATTTCCACCATCGTTAACAAATAATTGCAATTGACTAAAAACCTAGCATTTTTTTTATACTTGAGTATAATAGTGTGACTAAATTTTTCTACTCCTATACGAGTATGCCTTTTGGTATTTTCGATATAACTCTCAACTAACTTGTGTATAAACTATTACTTTTACACAAACACATGATATGAATTTTTCTACAAAAGATATATTAGATGCTTTATTACAAAATACAACGAATTGTACAATAAAAACAGATAACCGTGTAATAATCATCATCAAATTCGTTCAGAAATATTGAAATTCTAAATCTCATCTTTAAAGTTCTTAAAAAGCTTTGAAAAAGTCCAAAAGGTGGCAGCATATTGTGATCACGAGTTTCGTAATTCAAGAAATTAGAATTAAGTGACTTTTATAGATGATCTAAGTAATATGAATGCAAAACTAAACACTAAACCACAAGTTGCATTATTCGAATCTGTCGATAATTTTCAAAAAGATCTTTAGTCATCAAATCATTGCTTCTAGGCTACTGAAAAAGATCAAATGCTAACGTTAGCCATTTATTTTGGCGTTAAGGGCCCGCCTCCCTCAGAAATGATGATCCTCGGACAACAAATCCATTCTAAGATAAGCACATGAAAAGAGAGCCTGAAGTGTCTACTTTCAGAATCTATATCGCTTTCGGTTACAGAAGTGATTTTTCGCGGCTTTCGAGCAGATTTTTCTAGGAGCTCGGAAAAACAGGATCTTCATATAATAGTTTTTTCCTAGATACTTATGCAATTAAATGTTTTTCTCAACGCGTAGATTGTAGAGCAAACTTTTCTGATCCACATAAGACGCCGCACAACTCTCTATAACATTGTATTAAAAAGTTACAGGCATCTTCCTGAAAAATCGGCGCCAGTCAGCACATGTAACTAGGTGTCTAGTTTAAAATCAAGCAAACCCGAACTCTTTAGCTTGAAGTAGATTAAAAAATTTCGGAAAATACTTCAGGGTCCTTTTTGGACCTGATCTCTAGAAAACGTTTAAACCATAACACTTGGAGACAGAAAAAGTTTTTCAATCCCATAACTCATTGTGCCTAACGCTTATGGAAAGTTTCTTCAAGATCGGATGTACGGTGTCGGAGATAATTTATGAAGGGGGGGAGTCATCAAGGGGTCCCCGTATTTAGATTTTCCTCAAACTCTCCCCGTTTGTAGAAGACCTATTTATCCGACCTATTTATTCGAGAAAAGAATTAATTACGGGAAAAAATGTTTTTAAACTTTTGAGTACAGGACTATTATTAAAAAATTTCCGATTCCTTCTTTCTTTATCCCAAAACTTGGTTCTTCCGTAGATCGATAGAGAAATGTGTGGAGAATATTTACTATGACGAAATATGTAACAATTTCTATTCTTCCTTCTTGTTATTGACTAAATAGCGCTAATTAACGCTACACAAACTAGAACTCATTTTTGGTCGCTCAGTAAGTCTGGTAAATCGAAAACTTAGCAATATCTTTTTTTCTCAGCCAAATAATGTCAGTAAACCGAAACAACTTGCGGACATATATTTCGAGGAATCCTCTACAAACTGGGAGAGTTTGAAGAAGAATTCAAAACTTGAAAATACCACTGGTTGTTGAGCCATTGAAGATGTTTTCACCGTACCTTACACCTAGTTTCACTCAAGCCAAGTATTTTGGTACAAGTTGTACAAAAGTTGTTTAAAATCGATCAAATTGAGAAAAGTTAAATAAAAGTAAAATTTCTACGTCAAACTTCATTCGATAATTATGTTGAATTGTCTTCCTTATACAGTTTAATGTCCTCTATCGAACTACGCTAGAATGAACTCTTCATATCCAACACTGAAGTTTTTAATGTAATTTTAAGAATGCGGCAAAAAACTCGAAACAACTTCAGAATTATTTTTATTGAAGTTACAAGTCGGTAAAGCGAAAAAATCTTTGGAACATATTCTTCAAAGTGTCCTCTACAAGCTGGTGAAATGGTAATTTAAATGACTCGTATGGTAGTGAGACGTGTCTCAGTGTACAGTGACCTTCATCAACAAATAGAGGCAACAGTTCACTTAACAATGAGATGTCTTTCTTCGAAGTCTGTACTATGAATGGTTGAAGAAATAAATAAATTCAAAACATGTGGTTACTTGGAAGACTATTCCAGTCCATTCAGAAACTGCAGTCTATTCTGTTGTAAAATAAACAGCACTCAAGTGGGATGCTAACAGTTCTTTCTTCACATTTGAAAGTAACTGAATGCGCTCTATGCGACCTTCTTACTGACGTGAGTATTTATGGTGAATCTGTTGTGAAATTTGAAAAGTGAGCACTATTATCAGGCTAAATAGGACGTATGAGCACACGTAAAATGCGTACATTTACTATCACTTCGGCTGACTAAACGAAAGGGCGGCTGGAAGTTTGCAACATTGGTTTTCTCTTAAAAGACTCGCCAATTCTCGTGTAACGAGCACGTGATAGTATCTACAGCACGATTGGACAAAGTTCATTTCAGAATATATGTGGGAGTAATATATTAATTCTATCTTATATGGTTACGCAGAAAACTCATTTTTACTTCTTTATGCTACTCAGAGTTTTCTGAATTTTATCGAGCGATACTACTTTTAACAAGCTTTATAACTCTCGAGCGAAAAGTGTGGTTCAGATGACACTTGCAGGCTATTGCTATTCAGACTAGATCTTCATGCTATGTGAAGTTCATCAACATCTCTCATTGTCATTGAGTATCGGTGTGATGCTGCTTGTTGTATTTCTGCTGCAATGACTCTAAAGAATACCGTCCTTTCATCGTTGTTGAAAGGAAGTTGCAGGAGGATTAAAGTGTCCTCTTCAAAACTAGACATCCCCGAGCTCTCCACTACATTTTATTTATAAAAAATAAATTTTTAAAACTTTTAATCTTAAAGGCTCTTCGCTATCAGAAATTTATTTCGATGGTCACATGTCTGATCTCCTTCAAACTTTTAGGAAATGTTGACCATATCCTTATCGTGACAATATTTCTTTTAGCTTTAGGTTCCCATTGGTAAGCTGTCCCCCCCCCCAACAGTGGTCAGAATGGTACAGCGAATGTTTTCCCAAAATGCTCACTCAGTTTTTAGATGCTGAAGATCTTGGGATAGTTCTGTCTCATAGATAAATGCCATCGCTTTGGCAGTACGGAGCGAGTTCGCTGCCATTATAAAGCATGTCACTAGAAAGCAGACACTTTGGGTTATCCAACTATGTGCTTTTCTCAAAATCAATATTGTTGCCGAAAATGTGCATTTCTGGCCCGGGGAGGGGGCCTTAAAAAAAATTTTCCCCAAAACTCTCTAGTATGATTTGAAGAGATATATAAGAGGTCGTGTGAAAATCTGATAACCTCAAGATCCAGGTAGATTCGCTCCTGTTTCGTTCGCTAAAGATGCATTTCTGCCTGAAACATGTGCGCAATAAAATCAGTCGTAAACGTGTACCTTACAGAAGAATTTAATGGTTTTATTACGTTCTAAGCAAATAATATATCGAGTGACGTTAGTGCCCAAAACAGGTGTTATTTGTTTGATAACGGTTGTTTCATAATCATTTTCTAAACTTTGAATTTCTCTAGACACGTTTTGCACAGTTTTTGTACTATTTACGTTCAAACTACTTTTGCTTGCTGTGTTTTTAGGAACAATGCAGACACTGTGGACACGTTTTTCTGTATGTTTTTTTGACAATTTGTATTCAATAACTTTTGGTGAAGGTATTTAGATGGCATAATAAGTGAATAATATTTTATAGTTTCACAGTGTATAGACTGCAAACAAATGTTGTGAATCTATATTGACTGTAGTGGACACATTCGCACTACACACAACAGTATTGGGGAAATTATAATTCATTCACTCTAACAATATCGATCGCATAGTCGATGATCGTTTATTTATCGTTTTGTGCGCATATGAGTAACAGTACAAACAGACTGTGAAATATAGTGGAAAAATCAGTATTTGTGATATGTCTCCCGAATGCTAACTCGTACAACTTCTCGTCTGCTAAAAGAGAATATCTACACAGTATAACAAACAAAAAGTTCGCAGGAGCGACACTGATTAGATGAAGCGTTAATAGAGATCTGACTCTTATAAAGTTTGGGTTTTGTGCGTTTTTCAAATGTCATCTTACTAAAACCTTGACCTGGTTCTAGCTATAGCTATGAGGCCGGATAAAAGACATTTCTGGTTTACAATGTCACGTGTTCGAATCTAACATAACATTCCTTGCACACGGAATCGCTATCAAAACTTTATCCATTTAGACTGAAAGTATTACCGCAAAAATACTAGACATTTATACAGTCGAGCATTTTCGATTTATGATCTGTAGACATTTTGTTCATGATTTTGTAGGCGACTAAAAAATGAAATATTTTACTTAAATAATAATCCTGTATTCTAAACTGTCTTCATTGTCAAAAACCTGATCTAGCACAAGTTTTATTCTGATATAACAATAATATTTACTTGCTACCAGAGTACGTGTGCTTGTATTGATGACAGATGGTAAATACACCTTAAATTCTGTGTACAAATAGTATCAGTTTCCACAGGATATGGAAGTAAACATAATACTGGTAATTAATGTCACGTAACTGTTTCCTGCAATCAAAAGGAACCAACTTCATCATCGATTGAGCACTAAATTCTTTTGATACAGAACTCATTTTGAGAAGGTTTCTTGTTCTTTTTTTCATCAGAAAAGTGCTTAATTTTATCTAAACCGTTTAACAGAGTAGTATTTTTAAATATAATCAAATATCAATATCAGATATGCACATGACAACTAATGCATAATTCTCCTTCTCTTTCTCGTTCTACTCTTTTCATGTCTGATCAAATAGACATAAACTTTGCTTTGTCTATGACTGATATGTTTGAGTGTTTATGAAAACATAGTGCTGATGTGATCTTTTTTCCATCATAATACTGTTAAATAATGATATTTTCAGTTCCCCCATTATGTATGTTTAGTAATAATATTATAGAATTTTTCTTTTATTCACATTCGGTCTCACCAAAAAAAAAAAGAAAAGCTTCTATTTTTTTCAAAGGTAAAAGCTGTCTTTCTGATGTTACCATCTTACTCATTCTTTATACTGGTTTTACAGAAACATTAAAATCAGGAAAGAGAGAGTGAGATAAAAAGTAAAGAAAAAAGAAAAGATATCCATTATGAATAATATAACCCAATTTCTTTTTTTACACTGACTATTATTTTATTCATTTTATTTTTTATTTTTATTATTATGATTAAAAAGTGTGACATTGACAAATAAGAGAAAAAAATCATATTAAATTACAATGATCTTCCATATAGTTTATTTGCAATTTATGAGAATTTACTAATAATAGACAAAGGGGGCAAACATACTAATAACTCTTCTTTAAACTATAATAGAAACAGACCATGATCCATTATCTCTTTTCTGTACTTTTTTCTCTATTTTTTATCAGTATTGTAAATAGTCAAAGAATTATATCAAAAATTCCCGATGGTGATAATATTGATATTAATCAACAAAAGTGGGCTTGTGAAAGTGAGTAAATTCTTAGTTTCAAATTAAATAAAAGAAGTGAATATCCTAAACATTCTAAAACATAAATGTGTCGTGTACAAAACCTAAAGGATTTACTAATGGATTTAGGAAACAGAGTATTTGAGTCGTTGTTAAAAATCTAAATGGTTTTGAAAAGGGTTTATACGTCTTACTGCACCTTATGGCTTTTTAAACTGCGATTTAGCAAAATAATCAGAGTTTTTTCTGACGATCAAAAGGTTTTGTGAAGTTAAAAATCCTTGTGATTTTTCTTTATCTCGAAAAACTCAATAGAATGTTTACTAAACCCGTATGATTTTTCATTCAACTTTGTAGGGTTTTAGAGTTCGGTAAACCCTGAGATTTCGAAATCCAAGGTTTCTTACAATTTCGGGAACGAGTATATTGACTTTTCATTCGTACGAAACTCTATGATATAGAAAAAGTTTTCTTGTTCCTCTTTTTGTGGAAAGAAAGTGCAGGAGCTATTGGCTAAATCAACTTTCTTAGCGACTTTCTGACACAATGATGCTTAGATCATTCAAGTACAATGTCTAGTATTTGCATCTTTCGAGGGTGCCCTCTCTATCTATAGTGATTCAGTGCGTCATTGAACGTTATTTGCAGAGAAAAATGAAGAAAACAAAACAACACGGAATAAAGGTAAGGTTTCAGCCAGTCAAAATTTGAGCAGAAGTTATTTTTGAGATATTTATACATGATTGGATAGAGTGTATCAAACTGAGTTTGAATATCACTTGTTAGAAGTTACTTTTTGTTAACTGATGACGTCTTTAGAATAAAGACGAAACGTCAACATGAAAAAGGTGATTTTATTCTTTTAGACAAGTTTTTCACGTAGAATAAAAATAAAATATTTTTTAAAATTATCTAGAAGTGATGAATTTCACTTTAACTGTGTGCACGGAATTGCTTTGAGTCTTTTGTTTTTTAAAGAGTTTAAGTTTCAATGTTCTTATACCTCTGTGAGGGAAAGATCAGAGATTTCAATAAAAGCGTATGGGATCGGTTGTCTTTTTCACAAAATCGACATCAGCCATATAAGAGAGACCATTTGCAGATATCAATTCAGTTAAATTCAGTTATTTTGAAACAAGTCATGTTACATGGTTAAAAATCCTTTACTAAACCTTTTTTTTTAAGGGTTTGTTAAAAGTTTTAGAAGTGCAGTTTTTGACGTCTACGATATCTTTTTTTGCAGCATTTTACCAAACCATCAAGAATATCTGATTGGGACAGTTTCCTAAACCCTTTTAGGTTTTGTATACGATACTTTTCTTTTAGAGTGTAGGAGGATTGAAATCTCATATACAAACGAAAAAGACCTGACGCTTGATTTTTTTTTTATTTTGCAAAATTATTCCTAAACATTATCTTGCAATTAATATCAAATATTTTTACTCAAACTCGACTAGTTATTGAGACATGAGATATTCTTTGTATTAGAAAAGATGCAAAAACCGTACAGTAATTATTAAAATGCATAAAATAGTTTTCGTTGAAATACAGAAATCGTTCGAATGTTGAGGTATCTTTTCATTAGCGCAAAGCTGCATTTTCATTAGTTTCAATTGGTAGAAAGTATGGAGACCATCCTCGGATTAAACGTGAAAAATGTTCAGTATTACCAAGTCCTCTATCCTTATTAACAACAAAAAAAGACCAAAATTTTGTCGTAAAATTTAAATATACTCTATTTTTCATTCGAAATGATGAACTGAAGTAATAAATGATCACACTCCTTTCCCTTCCTTCATAGTAAGTGACCTAGCCGACTACAGCGACAAATATACGCGTCAACGATCAGTTCATATCTCAGTAATTAGTCATATTTGAATAAAAATATTTAATATTATTACTTACTAGATAGTACTTAAGAAATTTTCGTCAAATTTATCTGTAAAAAAACGTCAAGCGAAACCATTTTCATATAGTAGTCGTTATAAATGTAAATGGAAAATTTTGACCGTCTTCAATTTATCTCTATAAATTATTTTCATAAATATGTTTGTACTATACTATGATTATTCGTCCTGATAAACATCTGAAAGGAATGTAGATTTTAAGTAGATATTACGCAAATATTTCTTTTTAATAAACAATTAAGACAGATAATATAAACAAATAATTACATGTTAAGATATTTTCTATAAAATGAAAATAAGAAAATATGTTCTGTCTTTTTGAAATTTATAGCCAAGTACACAAATTAAACAATATTCATTTATTTTATAAAAAAATATTTTCCCTATGGAATTGAATGAGAAAATCATTTTTTATACGCTTTTTACTTCTTCTTTTTTTTTCTTCTTGCGATAAATTAATTCAAAATACTATGAAACTACATCCCTCATTTATATACTGCTGTTAGATTATAATAGATAATAATTGAAATACGAAAAGAAATTTTCTAACAATATGTTGAATATATTATCTTTTTAATCAAATTCTAGAATTAGATGTCAAAAACTTTCGCTGCTTTAGACTAAAATGCAAATATTCTTTCTTTATTTTATTTATTTTGTCATGCGTATTTTAAAATATTGATTTTTACAAAAGAACAAACGTCTTGTCTAAATCTGATCTCTCTTTTACTATCTTTCTAAATAGTCGAAGGTCAAGTAAATCGTCCAAAATTTCATTCATTTATTAAATTTATACGATCATGGACAAATAATACAATTTATACAATTGATGTTAGTCAATCTCAAAATGTCACTTATCAGGACAATACTCTCATTTTTTATACAAACGATGTTCCATGGACTAAAGGAGAACAATATTATATCTTGTTTGATGAAGGTGTACTCTATTCGAATGAAAGACAAAATTCAACAGTTCAACTAGATGAAAATTTTTGGAAATTTCAAGTTTCTAATGTACAAGCGAGAGATTTAGATATAGCGAAAAATATTTTCGATTCGACTGAGTCGTCGAACGATCCAACATCAACGTCCGACCCGTCGGACAACCAACCGGCATCAGGCTCAGTTGCTCATAATATATATGAATCTACTTCTCCAACATCTCTCCCAGGATCGTCCGATGATGGTGCTACTGGAACTTCGACTACAAATACATCCGCATTAACAACAACGACTAGTACAGAGACCACATCGACGACACAAGTTATTATTACTACCAGTACGACGATAGAAATTGGTACTAATACTAGTACGACGACACAAGTTATTATTACTACCAGTACGACGATAGAAGTTGGTACTAATACTAGTACGACGACACAGTCTTCGAGTATACCACCTCCCAAACAAGGTAATCACTTTCGATTGATAAGTTTCTTAGATGATGAAATATTCTCATTAGAATAGCGGTCTTCAGTTCTACAAAATCAAATTGTTTGAGTCATATCATGAATATTTATTTACTAAAAATAGTAGTTTCGACTATAATGTTTTATTATACAGCAGCTGTCAGTGTTTTTGCCTGATTAATTTTTCTTTACCTCCATTCTTCTCTTTACGTGAAATTGACGACTAATAGGAAAAGAAATAAACTCTTGTTCATCATGTAGTTAGGTAACGAGAGAAAGAAAAAACCTTGAAGTAGTCTAATAAAGTGGATAATAATGATGTGAAAAATAGAGAGACCATTGTCTGATATGGATACCTATCATGCACTTGTATGCAAGAGAAATATGAGAAAACAAATGTAATTTCCCTCAACTTTTACAGTCCTCATTCTTTTACCTTGATTGACAAAAAAAACAAAAATAATTGACATACTGGAAAGCGAGAATTAGAACAACATAGACAGTAAACGAGCTATAATTCAATAGGAGATAAAGTGAAATTTTAGGGAAATTCTCTTGTGCCGTATGACAAAATGATCTTTAAATTGCAACAAGTGAGAATAGTTAATGGCACGTGTACATTTAAAAGTGAGCTTCACGTTATATACATGAAAGACCATTCGAAAGATTAATGGTATATTGTGTATCCTAGAGAAAGCCCAGTTTGTCTGGTCAGATCCTTGTAAGTCAAGACGTCCTTGATTATTTTCCTGGTCAAGACCTGTTTTTCGCTTGATCAGTGACAGAAATCAAGACCACAAGCTTGTTGTATATATGCAAAAATTAAGTGTGCTGCTCGCTAATCGCCCATACTGCGCAAAAATCAGTAGAAACCCAGAAAATTTTCTGGAGGTCTCTGAAGACCTTCTAATGTAACCATCAGACTCTGAATGTCGTTATATATCTCTTGTTCAGCACAGAAATCTCTAAGACATTACTTATCACGTATGAGAATAACTTTAAAATTTTTTGAAGAATTAATGGTCACTGTATACTACGTGACTTAACAAGATAAAACGGTGATTATGAAAAAAAACCTAGCTCTGAACTTGAACCTGACGAATTTTTCTGTTTTTCAGAAAATACAAAAAACACACAGAAAAAGTCAAGACTAGACGAAGATTTACTGTTTGTCTGATCAATAGAAAAAACAGACTATTTTGATCTGGTCGTATCACTTTCTTGTTCTGACCTTGAAGCCGATCAGAACAAGAAAAAAAAACAGGAAACAGACATCTGTCAATAAATAAGTCTTCACTCTGTTTTCAAGAGCAGACAAACTGAACATTCTCTAGAGTATAAGTTTGATTTAGGTATGCATATCACCGAATCGAAAGATTTTAAAAGCTTGTTCGGTCAAAACCGATTGCAGATTCGTCTTATCCATGGTTGATTGTGTGGTACGCGATAACTTCTGGATCGGGGTACTTTAGAAAAAATTTTCGACATCGTTTTGCCTTTGGTCCCATTTGGAAAAAATTTTGAGCAAAATCATGCGAAAAATTTTTTCTAAAGATCCAAAAGTTATTGCGTAACGCATAATCAACCATGGAGAAGACGAATCTGCAATCGGTTTCGACCGAACAAGCTTTTGAAATATTTCGATTCGGTGATATGCACCGGTTTCGGTTTTGAAACCGAAAAACCGACACAAAAAGACCGATGTTCAGTTTAAACCAACACCGAAAAAATTTCAGACATGTTTTTTTTAAGTTTTAAAATGATATAATTAGTTAGTAGATAACATCTATTTACTATGTCAAAGAAACATCTAATTTTATCTGTACCGGTTTCGGTGTATCAACGATCAAAAGATTCAAACCGCTAAAACCAAAAAACAAACGTAATCGTTTTTTTTTTGTTTTGCTAGACTTAGACAATGTCTAATCGACACTGTTTTTATGCTTTGATGCTAGTTTAAATTTTTTATTTAAAATAAGAAAAACAAAATAACTAGTAATAATCACAAGCAAGTGGGAGACACTCATAATAGTAATCATTATTTCGTGTAGATAAAACAACAGAATATAAGCAACGGTAAGAGTATAAGAGAAACAGCAAGGATATAACTCATAGTTTTTAATCTTTTCTGATTAGACTGTTTGTTAATCAAAAAGATTCAGAAACTATCATTTATCTAATAAATGCTCTTTCTTTAAAAGATGACTATCAAGACACAACATTTTACACTAATACTAAGTCTGAATTAACTACTAATGACGATCTATGTTGATATACATTAGCATGAGAGAAGACAAGAAGGCTACACATGTTATTAATTTTCTCTTGCAACTATTTTCAACGTAAAATAGTATCATCTACAAAAATTTCTTGAATGTGATAATGTTCGCTTTTCGGTTCAAACCGTGCCTATCTAGTTTGATTGTAATGACTGTATTTTTTTTAGGTGAACGACCACCGACAAAAGCTGCTCAACTTGGCATGGGATTAGGAATTGTGTTTTGTGCTCTTATTATTGCAGGTGAAATTATATTTTTTAAATTTTTTTATCATGGTGCACAATCGATGAGAAGTGTACACTATCGAATGAGTTCAGCATACGATTAAACAAATTATGTATAAACTATTTCAGAATTAATTCAGTTTTATAATTGTTATTTTTGTTAATCAGTGATGAACAATATTTTATTTTATTGAAAATCTGTTATTGTTTTTTTTATTTAAAATTCTTTAAATTTTTAAACATTTTTTTGTCTATCGTTGAGTAAATTATTTTTCGTTTTCAGTATACATGACAATCGCCCTCGACTACCTATAGCTCATTAATTTTATCGGGAAAGCGATTCGACACTTAGAATACTTTTATGTTGAACTTTTCACTTTTTCAACTCTCTTTTACGAAAATAATAGCAGAAGAAACTGATTTAAGTGGAAAAAGATACTAGATTTTCAAAGTTTTTATTTTTTTTGTTGTTGTATAATCTCCATAGTTTTGTTGATTGACGTTCTGAAATTAAAGCTTAGGTATTTTTTTGTAGAATATTTCGCGGCGCATCTTTTTAAGAAAAACATTAACCTTTGCATTCTAGAGAAACACGGGAAAAATAGAAAATACTTGGGGGCCACACCCGTGACAATTCCTGGGAATGTGATAAAGGGCGGATTAACAACATTCAAAATTTTTGCTAGCAAATAATTTCGAATCCAGGCGGGGGGAGCAGAGGGTAACAGAGAACTTCAAGAGCTACCAGAATATATCATTATTTTTATAAAATGTATTTTTGTATTGGTGCTATATTTAAAAAAAGTACTGAAACTATTTTTTGTCAGGTAAAGCGGATATATCATACTTCTCAGGCTCATAAAAATTAACAGCTTTGATCGAGAAAGAAACTCTAGTATGAATAATAAAGAAAGATCTAAAGAAGCATTCGAAGTTCAGAATTCACCGTCACAATCACCTAAGGTCTCCCATGTCAGAAATAGTTGGCAAACGTTTGTCGATTTTGAAAAAAATACTTGGTCTGATAGCTCAAAGTGTCCCCTTTCGAACGCATTAAATCTTCAGTTCTCAATGACCCGGTTTAAAGGTTTTTCGGCAAGATCTCCAGAAACCCCACGGGTAAAAGCAAAGGTTTTCATTTTTAAGTTTGCACTAATATGCGAGACATGTACGCCCATATGCCCGTCGGATTTCTCATGATCGAAAACCGCTTACAATCCATCAACAAGTATTTTTTATCTTAGAATTTACAAAAATAATTCACTTTCTGAAAGAGAAAAGTATTTTGTATTTGTCTTAAAATTATCTTTTCCTCTAGGATGTTTTGTATTTGTAGGAATTTTTCGTAACCATACAGGCTAGTGACCTCGGAGGCGTGTTGAATTGCAGCCGACATATGCGCGTAGAGCCTAATCTAGCCCATTTTTTGAGTTTCGATCTAGCTTTCTACTAGATAACTTTTCTATATGATATAGCGAAACATTTTCGTGAAATTAGCAGCACTGCTTTTCCTGAGGTTTTCACTTTTTCCAGTGCCAGACCTGTAAAAGGGAACTTATTAAAATACGGCTCTGTTGGCCTATAGACACATGTGTTGTCTACAGTTTGAAATGTCTCCGAAGGCTCTACCTTGTACAGTTACGGAATTCCTGCACGTACGAACTCACTTTTTCCACTTTTGTTGGTTGATAAGTCATGAACGGCAAGACTTAACATCTTCCCACTTTTTACACAAATGTGCCATTATTTTTGGATTTATTATTTTGTTCAATGCAAAAATCAATTTAAATCAATTTTTTTGAAAAGAAATCTATTTAAATTCATTTTTAAAAAAGTTCATTTAAATTCATTCTGCGTAACTTTTTGTGCGAAAAATCTATTTAAATCCATTTGTCTCAATGAATCTCGTTTTGGTTTTTGCAAAAAATCTGTTTAAATGCATTTTATTTTGATTTAGAGAAAAAAGAAATTTAAATTAACCTTTTACAAAAACTAAAACAAGATTTATTGAGACAGAAATGGATTTAAATAGATTTTTCGCGCAAAAAGTTACGCAGAATGAATTTAAATGAACTTTTTTTAAAAATGAATTTAAACAGTCTTTTCACGTAGAATGAAACCAAATAGATTTACTGGTCCAACATATGTAAATCTATTTCAAACTGTGAATACATTTAATTTTCTTTAGAAACAAAAATCTACTTAAATTAGTTTCAAAAACGGAAAAAATGTATTTAGATACCCTTATTTTAAAAATTAATTTAAATAAATTTTAAAAGATCTATTTTTTACTGAATTTTTTGAAAAATATCTATTTAAAGAAATTTATTTTGGAAAAAACAATCATTAAATTCATTTCTTTTACAAATGAATGTGAACTGCAAATATATTTAAGTAGATTTCACAAAATAAATATATTTCAATGCATTTGTTTACAAAGAATAAATTTGCTGAAATAGATTGTTTTAAAAATTGACTTGAATAAATTTTTCTTACTAACTTTTTCAAATAATTGCCCTCTTCTCTTCATTCACCGCTCCATCCAATTTTTGGGGTCTTTCATCAAGGACATAAATTAGTTCGATAGACCCCTCTTGTCTGTGTAATAGATAGATAATTAGTTCGTTTACCAGAGCTGAACAGACAATGAACATGAAAACGTGTTAGATACTACACGCGTTTAGTTTTTCTTTGTTTTGAAGTTTATGGTTGTGATTTAGCAAGAGTTTCCAAATGCTTTAGTGAGAAAAGCGAAATAAAAAGTCGAAGAAGTGGAAATTTTTTCCAAAATGCGAAAACACATTTTCCATCGTATTAGTTCATTTCTCACCAATTGCAAAGGGTATCAAAAAAAAATTGATGATGAAGGTAGCGATATATCGCTACCATAGTTCGATAGGACCAACATTTATTGAAACTGTCGTCAGAACTCGATGCAAGCTGGCATAGAGGGTCTTAAAACTTCACACTAAAACGGATAACAACCTATCGACGCAAAGTTCACAGCAAGAGTCTCTGACCACTAAAAATTTATTGAAATTCTTTTTGAAATGAGACTAAAAGGTACTAGACGCTTTAAAAATATTTTATTACTAATGCTAAAACACAAAGAGCACGCGCTCTCCACTATATTCTGTCACAGTACCAAATAGATCAAAAAAATATATACAGAAGAAAACCGTTATTTTCTTTTGCTATTTTATTGTGGTATATAACGGTATATTATGAATTTTTATGATATTTCTCATTATTTCACTTTTCGCGGTTTATGCCAGTATTATTTTTAACGATATACATCGTTTGAATTATACTTCAAGCGATTGGTGTCTTTAGAGAAAATTTTCCACAAGGGAGTATGTGTTTCTATCGCATAATAACGGGTGCGGCAGCGTTCATGACCTCTCTGTATTTTTGACATAAATCTTCTACATTACATTGTTCAATCTTAAACTTTTTTTAAAAGATGTGTCATTGAATTCTTTACAAAAAACGTCTTGTGCATTTTGTTTCCTATTTTAATAATAAAAGGTTATGAGAAAAATACTGTAAAGCTTCAACTTCGATCACTTTCTAACCTCTTTTTCAACGAAAAGAAAATTTTTCTGAATGCTTTACCGTACATTAAACTAAGATTAAAATATATATTCCGATGGTCTTAAGTGTGCTCTTCCTTTTCGAATCTATTGGGTTCGATTTAAATTTAGTTTTATGGTAAAAAAAAGAAAGCGATTTTACTAAGATTCGCTTAAGGGCCCCCCCCCCAGAAATTATCTCCGGCACCGTACATCCGATCTTGACGAAACTTTCCGTAAATGTTCGGCACAATGACTTATGGG
Organism: Didymodactylos carnosus; assembly: GCA_905250885.1. NCBI lineage: Eukaryota > Metazoa > Rotifera > Eurotatoria > Philodinida > Philodinidae > Didymodactylos > Didymodactylos carnosus. The sequence continues at coordinate 3,659 of CAJNOQ010002477.1, read as the reverse complement.
AATGAAAAGATTTTTTTGTCTCCAAGTCTTACGGTTTAGGCGTTTTCCAGAGATCAAGGTCCAAAAAGGACTCTGAACGGCGTCCCAAGATTTTTTAATATACTTTAAGCTGGAGAGTTCGGGTTTGTTTTATTTTAAACTAGACACCTAACTACATCGACTGACCGGTGCCGATTTTTCAATTAAGCCTTTATTGGTTTTCCAGGCAACCAACAACCTGCGAAACCCGAAAAAGCCTTCCGGATTTTCTAAAAATCCTCAATTTGACAAAAAACTAAGATCTAATTCAAAAATCGACGCCGGTCAGTCGATGTATTTTTTTTTCCTCTTTTAAACAAGAAAAGAATGAACTCTCTACGACAAACCGCTATTAAAAATCTTAGGACGCACTTCAGGTGTAACTGTTATATAGCGAAAACGCTATGTTAAACGCTGTATGAAATAGTCGATTTTATGACTTCTAGGAAAATGCCTGTAACTTTTCGATGCAAGGCCATACAGAGTTGTGCGAAGTCTTATTTTGATCAGAAACGTTTGCTCTACAAAGCTGTGTTTTCAGAAAAATTTTAATTGCATAAGTATCCAGGAAAAAAACATTATTTGAAGACCCGTTTTTTCGAGGCTCTTAGAAAACTTCCTCAAAATCCCGGAAAAACCACTTTTGTAACTAAACGCAATACAGATTCTGGAAGTAGACACTTCAAGCTATCTTTTCATGTGCGTATCTCAAAACCGATTTTTTGACCGAAAATCACCATTTCTGAGGGAGGGGGGCCCTTAAGCTTTATTTCGTTATTTTCTTATGTTCAGTTGTATATATTTGTATATATAATATTTCTTCATGTTCAGTTGTATATTCATAAATTAAACTTTCTTTATATTCTTTTTCTTGTCTGTCTACTCATTAATTAGTGATCATTTCGATAGAAAGAAATTTGGTGATCAAAACGAACATTTCTGGTGCTCCAAAAAATACATACCCTTGTTTAATTAAATGAAAAAGCGTTCTCTAAACCAATACGAAAATACAAGACTAGTCGTCCGTTCTCAAATGATACTAAGTATTGTTCTTTTTCATATTTTGTACTACTCATACATTGCAACGAGTTATATGCAATTTCTTGATTGACAAATTCATCGAAAAAGAGGTGATATTATGAAATAGCAAGACGACTGTCTCTTATCTATATCAGAAAAATAATAACATTTTAAAAGCAAAGTATAGCATTATGAAAATAAATATGTAGTTTTTGATTCAATAAACAAAGACACACAAGATAAAATACAAATAGAATGACAATCCGGTCTCATGTCCCGAACGGGATAATTTTCCCGATCGGCCGATAGGGTATATCCTGAACGGGATACATATCTCAATTGAGATATAGTCAACACTCCAATCGAGATATTCATGTATCCTGTAGAGCTATGGTACCAAACATGTTTAAAAGCCTACTTAAAATATATGTTGCTAGTCATTGATCGTATTAAGTAAGGTTTAAAAGTCTCAGTTAGTAAATTTAGGTAATAACATATGGAATGATCATTCTGTAATATTAGTATTCTCAGCTACGATCTCAAGATCTCCAATATGCAGGAAAATTCTAATATAGAGTAATCAGACACATGTGTAGAAACATTCAACGTGTATAAATTTACTACACTTAGAGGCATCGCAAACTAAACTATCTTTTGTTTTTCTAAAACTACATATAATGCATTCATCTCGTAGTCGGGTATCTTTCAGATTATATTGCGTTGCACAAGAAGCCAAGTTGGGTTTTTCGAGTCGATATTTGATGATGACATTAAACTCATTATCCGGACCATTGGCTTCTGGACGTGATTTTGCGTTTTCTCTTGACATCATTGCTATTTCAGTATTCCTAATCCAAGCATATTCAGTAATGTACATGAAAGAAAATTCTTACCTTCATTTATAGGATTTCTTGATGGGACAAAAATCATAGCTAATCCGACTGCAATAACTGTAGATGCATAAAACAACATTGATTATCTTCAGCTTTCTGGAAAGAATTCATCCCGTAGTTCCAGAACGCTCAACTATTACATTTTCGAAAATTTTTGAAACTATAGTGTAATATGAATTAAAACTGAAAAAGTAGATCGGTTCATATATCGCCGTCAATTGACTCTATACTTCGCAAGCTCTGCTTTATAACAGAGACTGACAAAAGTGTTTATGCAGCCTATATTAGCACTTTGACAAAACCTTTCAGTTCCCGGTTGTCACCATTCGCTACTTGGGGATTCGTAATGATTTATAAGCAGTTTTAAGTGCTCTATCTGAGGATGCTTTTGGATCCCAGTAATCAGGTTTCATTTTTCCCCAAAACGAAAGTTTTTTGAAAAAATTAAAAATAGTCCAGCCGATTCAGGATATATTTTATATTCCGATCAGTATGTGCGAGTTTTCATCGAATTTTATGTAGTATTCTGAACAATGCGTTACAGTCGACCCCCACGGAATCTGAACCGGTTTTATACCCTCTCTCGAACGGCATTGTCCGTTTTTTATTAAAATATAAAATGGGTTCCAAAACAATATTCATTGTTTTTATAGATTGATCTGGCTATGCAGAATATCCCGATCAGGATTTGTAGCCCAGTCGAGATAAATCGTACAGGCTAATCGGGATTTTCTTCCGATTAGGATATAAGTCATGAGATCGGACTGAATGACAGAACATGCACGGGCGCATACACATAAATAGATAAGCGGATAAATCCATCTGAAATGTCTCACGTTTTACAAAAGTTTTTCCTCCAGTAAAAGTCATTTTTCTCTGTTTCTGCATTAGCTATCAAATCGGAAAAGACAGTTTCTTGCGTAACCTGATGAGCTTTACTAGATTGGTTTTAGATGAAGCGGAAAAACTTTTGTAAAATGTGGGACATTTCAGATAGATTTGCCCAAACTCATCATTCAACAGCAATGAACAAAACTCAGCATGTCAGATTAACATTTGATCAGATATCGCAGCCAGAAATAACCAGCAAGAGAAAAATCTTCAAATAAAAGATACCTTAGTCGAACTCAAATAAAAAACAAGAATAAAATTGATTCGCACTACTATTCTTCAGTCACATCTGGATAAGTATACATAAGGGCTGTCTGAATAATTTCTTCGGCTTTATAAGATGGATACAGACCACTTCGTCCATTTATTGTATTTGATCCTTTTGACCAACCGTCCCAATGGTTACCTTTTATTGTCAAATGATCACCCTTGTCGAAATCAAATTCATCAGAAAATATTCGACGATGAGGAATAATAGCAAGCTGCCTTTTTTCATTTTCACCACCAAAATAGTAACTATCGTCTAAAGACTGGACGCGCCACGAAGCATCTGGAAAACGTTGTTGCATGATTTCGTATGCAACACGACAAACCTTAAGTTAGAAAATATACACATTGTGTTGCACAATCGAAAGACGGATATTGGCATGATAAACCGTTCTATTGAGTAGAATCGTAAATTTTAAGTCATTTAGTCTTGTACTAACGAAATAATTATACGATCAAGTAAACTAAAAGCCTAATAAAGGGTACTTCCTTCCATTCTCTGAATACATCTTCAATTTTTAGTTGGACATAGTCTAGCATAGAGGAAAGTCTCAGCTACAAATTACGACC
>CAJNOQ010002476.1:0-24127 GCA_905250885.1 Didymodactylos carnosus | reverse complement strand
CATCTAAATAGTTAAAAATTCACTCGTCAGATCAAAAATAACCGAACACAAATTGTGTTATTAAAATGAAAAAAAGTTATATTTTTGTTCGAACAATAAACAACACACACACCTCTTTTCAATGTCACAAATAGGAAGAGAACGAGAGAAAAATATTATTTATTCCTCCATCAAAAATATGTTTTCTAAGAGTCATGCGTGTGACAAACGTCATCTTACAGAAAGTTCAACTTTCTTCAAGAAAAAAATACTATGATTTCGAGGTGATTATATAAACAAAAATTAATGACCAGATTTATTCAGTCTCAATACAGAAACCAAAGAGTTCCATGATATTTTTGGTTAAAATCAAAAAAATTAGCTTTCGCTCTTATTGAAAGCAAAATAACTTTTTTCATTTTAATAACACAATTTGTGTTCGGTTATTTTTGATCTGACGAGTGAATTTTTAACTATTTAGATGCAAGTAAGTATTAAGTTTTACAAATAGCACTCAAAAGCTTTATCATCAGCTCTTTAATCTAATTCTTTGTACTTCAAATGTAGGTACGATTTGGTTCTCCGTCTATTTATAAAGTTAGTCGACGTTGTCAAGTTATTCTTTGCCAATTATCTACTTCAAGTCTTCAAAAACCAGCTCCACTAGCTCCACCACCATCATCATTTCCTAAATTGGATACAGATTTTAATTCACATCGAATTGCTTACAGATATAGAGGTTTGGGAGAATTGCTTCGCGGATGGTTTGTCTATCGTTTATTTTCAATCAATATACTTGTTAACAATCAAGATAAAGTACGTGCCTATTTTTTGTATCAGTTCATTGTTTAGACGGGAATTTTATTTTATTTTAAACAGTTAGCCGAGTTTGGAAAACGTATATTAGGACGAAAGTTGTTTGGAACTATTTTTCAACTAACAGCTTTTGGCCATTTTGTCGGTGGAGAATCAACGAAAGACATCCAACCAATAATTAAAAACTTAGAAAAATATAGAGTAAAAGCAATACTTGATTATAGTATTGAAAGTGATGAAAAAAAAACACCACCGACAGAGTAAGTCATTTGTTTCTTTTGTTAAGCAAAGATGTTTCATTTTTCATTCAAAATTTTGGGAGAGAATAATGGTGATGTGAAACGCTTGTTTTCAGATCTTCAGCAACGTCTTCATCAGACAGCATTCAGTATCATACTGACCATAATGAGGAATTGTCATTTGATCAGAATAGTTCAAAGTTCATCGAATGTATAAATATTTCTCATAATGTATGCGGCATAAATAATCTTATCGCAATTAAAATAACGGCACTTGTACAACCGACCACATTGAAGAAATTTAGTTTTCTATTGGATAAATTAAAATATCATCCATCGTCGAGAAATGAATCGTTATTTCAATACATAAATGATACCAAACAACGGAGTAAAGATGAAATAAATTCAAAAACATCAAGTGTAATCGAACCGTTGGACAAAATACTGATCGATAACAATAATAAAGTAAGATTTAAACAGCGATCTAATTTGGTTATTAATGTTTTATTTTGCTAGACAATGTCAGAAACAAGTGTATTATCAACGAGTGAATTGAATGAACTCAAGAATTTAATAATCAGATTGAATGAGATTGCACAGGTCAGTTCAAATATTGATGTTTTATATACATCAATAATTTGTTTTAGGCAGGTGTAAAACAAAAGATATCTATTATGGTTGATGCCGAACAAACCTATTTTCAAACAGCCATTAATTTTTTAGCAACAGAAATGCAACGTTATTTTAATAAAATATCACCAATTGTTCACGGCACTTACCAGTGTTATTTGAAGGTATTAAAATTGAGATATAAAACAACATATGAGAATAATAAACATTCTTTTGTTTAAAAGGATACATTGAAAGTCATTACAACAGATTTAGAATTAGCGAAAAAAGAAGATTATATATTTGCGGCAAAACTCGTGCGAGGAGCTTATATGGAACAAGTAGGATGATTCGGTTATCTTATCATATACACACACACTGTATTCATTTGTACATTTGCGTATAATTCATAGGAAAGACGAAAAGCGCGTGAAGAAGCGTACGAAGATCCAACTAATCCAACGTTCGACGCCACAACGTCGATGTATTATGAATGTCTGAATAAAGTACTTGAAAGTTCATCGGAGCGAACAGCTGGACGTGTGAAAGTAATGATTGCGAGCCACAACGAGGATACAATTCGATATGCTCTTGGAAAGTACGAAACTTCACTCTCATCAAGTTTTTGTTCGCTATATAAAACGTTTTATGAACAATTAGTGTTTATTACGTTTAGAATGAAAGATATGAACATTCCTCCAAATGGCCAACTAATGTCATTTGCTTCGCTGTATGGTATGAGTGATTATACCTCATTTGCATTAGGTAGGCAGCCTCTACATCTTTTCTGTCTATTCATTCAGCAGATAACTATTATTTCTCTTTTTTTTAAAGCAAACTCTGGTTATCATTGTTACAAATATCTTCCCTACGGTCCACTCGATTCTTTATTGCCATATTTATTTCGTCGTGCACAAGAAAATCGTGGAGTATTCATAAAAGCTAGAAAAGATCGTATAATGCATTTAAAAGCGTTCCAAGACCGATTATTTGGTTCAAAACAATAATATATGTGCATGAATGTCTTGTACTTTTTGAAATAGAGCAAACTTTTGTACAGAAGGCACTCTCTCTGATCAGCGCAATACACTGACAACAAACAAATCTTCTCGATTTCTTCATAGATATTTTAGAACTCGAATCTCGAAAGTTTTCTTTATCCATAAACGTAATAAACAATAGATTGTACGACTTTTATCTGTTTTTTCTAACGCTCAATTTATTCATTCCGTTATTTATTGTATTTTTAATATGTGTATTTGGCCAAGTATAAACAACTGATATCTGAACACCACCATAAATTGTTTGTATTCATTCTGTTAATAATTATATAATGAGTAGATCAATAAGTTTAAATTATTGAGTGAAAAAGCTGACCTTCGATCTGTGAAATTCAACTTGTCGTGTTCACTGCTTAAAAATATGAGCTGTTTTCACCAATTCATTAAGAAAAACAAGTGTATCTTTTTTCAAAAAGGAGATAGTAGATGTAGGGCCAAGTGTCCTGCACTACCTCAGAGTTGGAACCCGTCTAAATATTAGAGACCGGGCCGGGCCGGCCGGTTCAAAACAGCAGACCGGACCGGACCAGCCGGCCCAAAAATCTTTTTAGACCGGTGAAAAAGCGGCAAAAGATCGGCCGATTTCCAAGAAATTTCGAGAACGGTGAAAAAGCGGCAAAAGACCGGCCGGTTTTTAAGAAATTTCTAGACCGCTGAAAAATCGAGAATCAGGATCGATCATTGTTAGAATAAAAGTTTGCTTTTTGATGTGTAAATTCTCTTCTTTAATTTATTTGATATTTAAGACAAATGACTTAACATACAAAAACCTATAATTAAAATAAGAACAAACCAGACTATTTTCTTCTTCTTTTCTCTTTTAGTCATTTTTCTCAGTCTTAGTCTTTGATAGTGATACGGAAAACATGATGGTAATAGCTATAGCTAGACGGTGAATTTCCGTTTCGTCGAAAGCTTAATTAATTTTCCTGTTTCGTCGAAAAAATTGGTAGAGTTTTTTTTCTAGTGTTCCTGTTTCGTCGAAAAAAATAAAACTTGAAGTAGAATATAGATTATTCTAATTAATAAGGTTTTTATATAATGAATTTTTCATTTCATGAAACATTGGTGTAAATGAGGTCAGTTGTGGTGCAGTTGTTTGTAAGGATATTATTTCTTCTCTATAAATTCTTTTTACCGGTTGTGGTGATTCTTCAATACGTCGTTTTAAATTCATTTTAAATTCTTCAACTTTACATTTATTTTCGTCACCACTGTGATTGTGCGGCTTCTTCATACCTGGTTGATCCGACCCATATTGTATAGCACGCCCAGGACACGAACGGTCTTCACATTTCCAATAAACGGTAGTATTCACAATTTTATTAATTAGAATAATCTATATTATACTTCAAGTTTTATTTTTCAACGAAACAGGAACAGTTAAAGCTTTATTTTCGACGAAACAGGAATACTAGAAAAAAAACTTTCGACGAAACAGGAATATCAATTAAGCTTTCGACGAAACGGGAACTAACCAGCTAGACTAGGGATTTAATCCTTTTCCGTATCACTATCAAAGGATGACTAAGAAACAAAAGAAGAAGAAAACAGTCTGGTTTGTTCTTACTTTAATTATAGGCTTTTGTATGTTAAGTCATTTGTCTTAAATTTAATGTCTGAAGAACAAGACCTGTTTTTTCTTCAAACTTGTTCAACAGGTCAGTTTTCTTGAACGAAGTCGCAAGAAAGTCCTTAAAGTTATATACTGATTTGGTGCTATAAGCATTTTTGGTTATAAATGTAATACATCCAGAACACTGTCGGACGATGTCTATAAATGCATCACGCCGCAGTTTTTGCGTAGCTCACTTACATTGGGCAGATAATATGTAGTGCGTTCAAAAGGTTCCGGGACTGATTTTATTTTACAAAAACGAAAAGTGTTGAAATTCAGGGTTTGTTACCACTTTGTAGTTCATACAGCCCGTAACCTATAGACATTGCGAGTTCTGGTTGATTAGACATTTATGTGTTATAATAATCTTTTTTAGACGACATTATAACCGGTGGTTCAGATTAAATAGCACGCTCCGTATTTTGTTCATAACTTTTTTTTCTTTCGTTCGAAAGGACCAGTCTTTTGTGCAAACGATTTGTCTTGAAATTCTCTATAAAAAATACATTGAATTTTCTGCTGCAAAATGTAAAAGTGGAACGCTATACGAATAATAGTGAGAAGCTCTAAAACTCCACATCTGTAACGGAGAAAGCGGTTTCATTAATTGGTCTGCTGAGCTGTTAAAAAATTGAAATAGCCATTTTGTAGCCCTTGAAAAACTCTATATTCTACATATGATTAGAAGTTTTTTGCGCAAAATTAATTGCATGAGAAGTTTTTCAGTTTTACTCGTTATATCAAAAAATCATTATTTCAGATAGCAGTTTCGCACCATTGTGTAAAGCCCTCATAACTCTTCCGGAATTTAACATTTTTGGGTCCAGATCTTTTTATTTTGAAACAAAATGATATACTTATTATATCGAAATGCAAAAAGTTCAATGACTTCTTTCTTTCAATATGCTGAGCGAAAAGATCAAATTTTTCTCATTTTCCGTTGAATTTCAACAGAGTGCCTTTTTGTATCGTAAAATTAAGTTTGGACGAAATCTATCATATACTATGAGAAAGAGCACACTTAATAGCATCAGAAAACTTATTGTGAATTGTCTTCCATGAAATAATTTTGATGCATTAGCAGACGTTAGAAAATGTTTTTTCACAAAAACTGTGTTTGCTTCAATTTAACCCAATGGGTTAAATTTACAAATATAGCGCGTGACAACGTTTCTTCAGAGAAAGCACGGGTTAGATTGCTTGTAACCAGCGATGACTCATAAAACTTTTCAAGCGTTAAAACGCGTTTAAACAGTGATTTAGCAGTCGTTTTGTTTTGCATAATCAAATGATATATAAAAACCATGCCATCCCATACGTATTCAATAGCAATGAACTCGTGCGCGCTCATCAGATTAATTTTTGTTTTTAACGCATGTTAACGTACGTTAGAGGATTCAAATTATTTCATGGGCTTGTTATCTGCTTAATTACTTTAAAAGAAAACTGGAATTCTCTGGTTATGAACAAAATACGGAGCGTGCTATTTAATCTGAACCACCGGTTATAATGTGGTCTAAAAAAGATTATTATAACACATAAATGTCTAATCAACCAGAACTCGTAATGTCTATAGATTAAGGACTGTATGAACTACAAAGTTTTCGGTAAAATAAAATCAGTCTGAGAACTTTTTGAACGCATTATGTATATTGAATGTTGAATTGTAATTAAAGTTTATTTTATACTTTCGACAAGCTTTCTAGGGAATTGTATACATTCTTCAGTAAATCCTCAGCTAATTGTAAATATTCATTAGTCTTGTACTTCTTCTATAATAACATAACACTTATCAATTATTTAGATAACAAAAGAATCTAAATGTATACCATTTTTTTTTCTAGACAGCTCGATGCTGGTGCCATATGCGATATTCATGGTTTTTATTTTTTAACATGAAGATGTTTTATTTCAGCTTGGATATATCTTATGCTTTGTTTTCTTCCATTGTTCGATCTTGAACAGTTGCTTGCAATCTCAAAGAATAATACTGAAGTATTTTTGATGATATGATTTATACAGGTACTGCTACACACAAAGTATTAGTCACATTACAAGCAGCTGTTTTTATTTATTTCGCATGAATCATCGTTTTTATTTCTGTCAAATGCGTGGTTTCAGAACATTATCATCATTATTCAACGCGTATGGTCGTGCGGATTGGTGGTTGCCTATTAATCAATCATATTAATGCTGCAATAAGTAATAGTTATATTGGATTAGCACGGATTTTATACAGAAGTGAAATGAATGCAGAATACATGCCGTATAAGCATTGTAAGCTACATGTAGAATTCAAGCGCAAGAAACGACAACAATTGCGTAATTCGGCACAGAAAACAGTATCATTACTTAAAAAACAGTTTGAGACTAATATTTGACCTAAGCATTACTTAAATCTCGACGTCTTTCGAAAGTGAAAAATTCACTGAGATCAATCATAAATAATACGTCGGTACTAAGGAAAGAAAATGTATACACATAATGACGAACGAAGAAGAAAGAAAAAAGTTTTGGTTCGTGTGAGTAATGCACACATTAGATTCAAAGGTGCTAAAAGAGTTTAAAAATGAGTATTATGAATGGGCGTGTCTCAAAAGCGATACTTTTTTTGCAAACTCATTCAGTTGTTTAAGTCTCTCTGATGTTGTTTGATTTTACAAAGTCAATTAGAACGAATTTGTATCACTTTTGAGACGCTTCGATCATGAATATATATATCCTTTCACATCTGAAAATACTTCTATTATTGCCACAGTTGAATTAACCACTGCATTGGAATGCAAAATTTGTCGTTTTATATCGATCCAACGTTAGGTTATTTATTATCTTACACTAGAAAAAAATTTGTCTTTTAGGCTGATGTTACATTCTTTTTATAAACCTATTACATCAGTGTCCCTTGGAAGGGACCCGCGGGTGTAAAGGGATAGATTGTGTAAAGCCTTGTGCAAATTAATCTATGCTAGAATTCAAAGTGATCCAAATTTTGTTGATCAATGAATAATTCAAAGTTTTGTTAAAATTTATAACAATAATATAATAAATATAATATTTTTGTACTATTATCGCTATCACGTTGTGACTCAAGAACAATAACTAAGTTTCATTATCCTAATTTTCACATGTGTACAGATGTGATTACAAATTTTGATAAATACAACAAATATATACATTTCATTGGTAGATGTGCGCATTGCATTGCTGACAAACTATAATTTCATAACAGTACGGGATTTTGTCAGATTCAAGAGTATAATAATCAAAATAATCACTATTTAAGCCTTAATTTCGTCTGGTAGGAAAATTGTGTCGAAAAAAAGAATGAATAAGACAGAAACCATAGGTGACGTGTGTACGAAGTAATGTGTATAAATATAGAAAAAAAATGAATAAAAAATTTACAAACTAAAATCCTTTGTTTAACAGTCAAAAACATATAAAGTTTAAATATATATATACAGAAAAGATAATAAACACGGTGGCTAGAAAGAAGGTTACGAAGTTCTATTTTGAGAAACAGTTGTATAGAGTCCGACAAAAAAAAGGACGTGAATAATTTATACACGTGAGCTAAATAAAAGAATAGTTCTTCTATAATAATTCATTCGAGAATAGAACGAGAGATTATGTAAAGTTTCGCCTTTCAATGTGCAAAGAATGAAAAGAGCAACATATTTGTAAGAACAAAAGAATGTATAGGAAACATTTTATCGCGTTTGATACTGTTCAGTTATATAATCACGGGGCTATAGAATACACAAAGTTTAGAGCTAGATACTATTCGGTTTTAGTTCTGCACTACCGTCTGGTTGCCGTTCATACTCTGGAAATGCATTGGCTGCATTTAATGGCTGACTTTGATCCGATTTATGAGACGATGAAGAACCTAAAATAATCATATTTAGAAGAGATAGAGACTTAAAATCAAACCTTACCTGTATGGGTGTTGTATCGACCATATGTTTTAGCCCTATTCGATCTCAAATATTTCATAATAACAACTGTACCAATGCCAATAATCAGTAATACGGCGAGTATTGGTAGCACGGTAGCCAAAGCGACTGTTTTGGATCTGTTTACTTTTACAGCTTTTGCTGAACGTCCATCAATACGATAGCGTTGTTCAGCACTATATTCTCTATGAAACGTGAAAGACAATAGAAATTATAATAAAATTGTTGCATTCTTCATTTACTTACTGTGTATTACAGCAATATTGACGATTTTTTGGACCGCAACAAAATATGGCATTCGAATCAGTATCCGATAATGGACAAGGAAAAGATCCATAAGTAAAACCATCAAAATTATCTGAATTTATACAAGCCGATCCACGCCCTTTTGAAGCTAGAAAGCATCTTTTATAGTGACATTGTCATATGAATATTGATCACTCAACTCACTCGCATATTTTGGATAAGTTTTTTCTCCTTTGCTAAGAAAAGTTTTTGCCAATTTTGACATTATTAATTGGCCACCAGTTGAACCAACATTTTTTGTTTTGTCCATTAAACTAAAAAAGTTTCAATTTCAAATAAATTAAGTAATATACCATGTCGAACATAAGTCGTTACCTCATTGGACCTTGACTATCACCCACGAAGTATCCATTACTCAAAAGCCATTTCTCGTTATTAGTATTAAACCACCCATTTGAAACCAATGGTGATGGTTGAAAATTGCCAGATCGATAGATTCCTTTACTTTTTGCAAACACATTCCCTCCCTTGTTATCGACGTTTGAAGGTTGATAGCCTGGATTCGATCGATCATTTTGAGGAGGTGGTTGTTGTTGTAGAGGAAAATTTTGTGAATCAGTATAAATAGGTGGAACTCGTTGTTGTTGTTGTTGATTGTTCGTTTGTATACCATCACTTGGATAGTTTTGCTGCAATTGTTGTGATTGTTGTTTATTTACAGGATTTTGAGGGAAGTTCTGAACGTTTGGATTAAAATTCGGCACTTGTTGATTGTTTATCACTTTTGGAACTTGTTGTTGATTAGCATTCAATGGTTCTTGTTGATTAATAAGTCGTGATTGCGAGGGACCAGGAAATTGTTGTTGCTGCTGTTGTTGACCTTGTTGGGGGTAATTTTGGTAGCTAGGTAGTTGCTGTTGATTAATTCGTTGTTGAGGATCTGGTTGAAAATTACCATCTCTTGATAATTGTTGCTTCTGTTGGGGACGACGATCAGTGGGCAGACTAAAAGAGAGCTAAATGCAATGAACAATTATGCTCGAAGTGAATATCGTTTTTTAGTGACATACTTAAGGTATTGGTCCTGTTGAACAGGTCCAAAATTCTGAGGAGGATTATTAAGAGAAGACTGTTGCTGTTGATTATTGTATATTGGAGGCTGTTGTTGATTATAATTCTGAAGAGGATTATTAAGAGAAGCCTGTTGCAGTTGATTATTGTATATTGGAGGCTGTTGTTGATTATTATTGTCAAAATATTGTTGCTTCTGATTATCATAATTTATATTACTGATGTAACCAGATGGCGGTGGATATTGTTGGTCAACTATATTTTTATTATTATTTGATCCTTGAAACACTGAACCCGTGCCCGGTTTAAAATTTGGATTTATCAGTCCATCGTTTGCAACTTGACGACGATAACGAATTGCGTTTAGCTCGCCTGAAATAGAGGTCAACATCGTTTAACGTTTGATAAGACAAGAATTACTGATTCTCAAAAGTTTATTATAAAGTTGCTAGAAGATTTTTTTGACTTACTCACCTGTCAAACAAAAAGTTAAAACAAATGAAATGAAAACGTGATAGAACATTTTGTTTATTGTTTTAATATCGTTCGAAAAATAGTTTTATTCTTATAAAATCACTATCATAGCCCTGACCTTTACGAAGCAGGTTTTTTTTATTTACTTCTTCAGTATACGTTCACTAGTACCCGTAATGATCATTTTGTCTTTTTTTCTTTTTTTTCTTCTTTTAATAACTCTGATTTTTTTTCTTTCTTTTTCAATCTTTTTTCATTTGTATTATGATTATTATGTCATTTTCTTCTCAAGTTTTTTTTTCTTCTTCTTATTCTGTCAAACTGACGACGGCCGAAGTATAACCTTCTCATTTTTCTTCCTTCGTGCAAAAAATTTATTATTGTTAATTTCGCCAATATAAAGTTTTTATTTTTTTTTTTATTTTCACCAAACCAAAAAAAAACATTTTTTTTTTAATGTACAATTCAGATGACTAATAGGAAAATAAATATTAACTTAACAAGAATGTTGTAAAAAAAATTCTCATTCCAACTATGTACAATGAATACAAGTACAACAAGTGGTATGCTGTCAAACAAAGAGAAAAAAACTGAATTTTTACTACGTTTCTATTGTTCAATGTATAGTTTGGATGAATAATTAAAAATTTTAATCAAACTTCATACTGTTTGATGACCAGCTTTGAGTTTATTGGCTGAAGTGGTAAATACTTATTGAGCTAAGAAGTATTAACAGAAGGTCGACAGATAAATTTTTCTTAAAAAATTTATATCGTTAACTAGTAAGAATAAACTAACTAAATTGGTAAACTATATTTCTTCACATACAGAAAAATTAAACAGGGTATTTTTTACGCTAGATCGATTGACTGTACATTTATCATAATTATATTGAAACAAATTTACATTGAAAAAAAGGTGAGCCACTCTAACACGATATGTTTAAATTAATGAAAGAGAAATAAAGAAAATAAATCGAATAGACAGAACTTCTCCGTTACATTTACATCAAAACAGGATATCAGACTCGGTGGAGTAAATGTTCTATATAGAAAATAAGATTATTTAACCAGAATCTTATTGATAATTAACTAGAAAACTAAGTTGTTAGTAACTACTTACATGTACTTAACATTAAACTAAGATATTAGCAGTTTGTCAGCCAAGTGCTACAACCACCGTTTTAGGACATAGAAACTTGGGACAATCTCTGACGTTGTAGTGTTCCAGCAACAGATTCTTAGATCATATTGCTACAGCAAACTAATTCTAAACTTATAGAGAAATAAAGAAAGAAAAGAATGCTTGTGGGTCAAGTGTTCGTGACTATCTGGCACACAGAAAATGAACATCAGAAACAATGCAAAAATCACAATAACAAACCGTAATTTCGCCAGTATACAAAATGCCTTCAAACTCGAAAGACGTAAGGTTTAAGTCAAACTATGATCTAAGCGAAGAATATCGTACAAAGAGCCTAGAAGTTTACAAAGTATTTTTTTTTACCAAGAGTACAACTTCATGCAAACGAAATACAAGTCAAACACTAGCATCACAGAGTACCAAATCGCAACACAATTGCGATATTTGAGATTATATATTTGATACACCAAACGCGTTTGAAAGCGTTCTAATCTGAATAGACGCTTGAACGCGGTTTTGAAAAGGTTCGAACACCGTTCGAAACCGTTTATATTGTTGAACAGCTTGACCCGCTTCAGATGTTTAATAGTCTAAAGTTATTTGAGGATTTGAACAGTATGTTAAAAAACGAAAAATAATCGTACTGTTGCGCACTGGCATTCTATGCTCGTTCATACATACGACGGAAAACAGAAACAAAAAAGTTGTTATTTCATTAAAGATCTAGATGTTTGTGTTTATCGTCAAACAACCTCACATAGTACACAATATGACATAAAGATACATCAATCTTTGTCGAGCACCAATAGTTCAATGGTACGTATCTCGCTCTCCCTTCTCCTCAGAAGTAACAAAAGAGGACCAGAAGTAATCTTGAAGGGGATACAGCCAGTCATATCGATATTGGCACAAAACATTCGTTTTGGGGGAAATTTTCATAAACGCATTTAAAACGCTTCAAATGTTTCATTTCTTGGCCGTTTTTAAGAGTTTGATCAACAAAATGCGTTTGAACGCTACTGTCCAGGTAAACGCATTCGAACGCGTTTGTGTATAAGCGAAAAAAAAGCGTTTGAACGCCACAATGTTTTATTTTTAAACCGTTTAAACGCGTTTGGCTTGCGTTTATGCACGCCATTTGTAAACGCGTTGTTTAGATTATAAATTATTGCATGGGAAGTTGTATGAAATTTTGCCTGGACTACCTCAATGTGGTGTTCTATCTTCTATTTTGAATAATCTTTTTTCAGTACAATAGAAATTTACTGCTTTATCTTCATTTTCGAGCTTTCGAATTCATCTAGACTCATGATGAGCAAAAAAATGCATAGTGAGATGTGAAAGGTTTAATGATATCGGATATTGTTATACAATTAATCATAATGAATTTCAAAGTAAATTTCAACATAATTAAAAGTATTAAACAAATAAGTCAACGAACACTACAACATGAAAAATATTTAGTAAATAGACACAGTCTACATGCGTATAATGATTTATGACATTGAAGTTCGGTAAGTGAGAAAGATAGTTTAAACGGTAAAGCAGAAAAACGAACAGATAGTTTAAGACGTAGTGAACGTATACGTAAAAGAAGTTTAGCGCAAGTACCAACACAATACTTCGTCAATTGAACCACTTTCGGACTTAAAATCTAAATCGACTTTAAGTAAATGTGTTATTTATCCAGATCATGCAATTGATTTTGATGATATTAGAATGTTAGCTCACAATAATAAAAATTATCGTTTATTAGTGCACAAGTCTTTGATTACACGTGAAAATGCTGCTCAATTTAATAGTTCTGACAGATCAGTGCCACTATTTATATATCCATAGGGATTCTATCAAACAACTATGATTAAAATGAAATAATTATATCGCTCATTTTTTTCTAAGCGTTAGAATTTTCTGTTATTTAGTTATTTCTTTTTCTTCACTATTCATCATAATAGGTCTTTTTTGTTAATTCTGATTATTGCCTGACGAACTCTTTTCATAAATACAAATCTCGAGTAAAAGTAACATCTTTCTAGATACATTATTTATCATAAAACTAGATGGTTCGAAAGTTCAAAAATGAACATAAAACAATAAGTTTTAATGATTACATATACCATTTTGTACATCCAACAGACAATCCGATGTTGAGGGAGATCCTTCTCAGAAAAATACTTATCCATATTGCAACCGATTTGAATCAAAATATCAGAAGTTGTAGCTGCTTAGAAGAAAGGCTACTCTTTGAATTGCAGCTCGATGTGTCGAATTATTCAGGGGTTATAGGATTTTGAAGGAATAAAATTAGATGGATTATTTGAAGCGTATATTTGCCTTAGAATTGATAAGAGTTAAACAACTCGGATTTGTTTTAAACGAAAATAGACACTTTTCTCTAAAAGTCATTGGATGATTTTTGAATTTCAGTTCCATAACTGGTTGGCACATGGTTTAAGTCAAAACTCAGAAAACGCTTTTGTTGTTTGTTAATGGTATGCAGTTTTCTAAGCAGAAAAACAAAAATCGCTTCGGATGATTTTTAAATCTATATTCTATCTTTCAAATAAACAAACAAAAAATTTCGCTGTACTTCGCTGCGCCGTTCTTTTTTACCTCGAAAAATCAAAGTTGTCCAAAACACCTAAAACGCACATCAATCGATTCAGTTTTTGATGCTGATTCCAAATATATTATTAGTTTTACAAAAAAAATGGAAGTTTAGCGGCAAAGTTCTTATTTGAAATATAAAAATGGAAACTAATCACAGTCACGTTTGGAAATCAGACGTTAACAGTGTTCTTTTAGAAAAAAAGGTGCGTCGGATAGAGAATGGTCTAATGTTCATGAATAGCTCAACTTTTTCTCGATGTCATTGCTAATTAAGCTTCCAACTTAATTACCAAACTAATATTGACAGGAAAAAGGCTTTGAAAATTGACAATTATTACTTTTTACGATGTCAATTTTACCATTCATACTTCAATATTATCATACGTCAATATTACCATTCATACAACGGTATAAAAATCTGTCTTTGGGAACCTATGGAAACATTTTTCTCTTTATTCTGTGTGATTTGCACAGAGTGGTTAGTTCGTATATATCGAAAAAAATGACTTGTGTTTTGATTTCACTAATTTCTCATTAAGTAATTAAGGGTAAAGCTGATTTACTGGAAATTCATGAGGTTGGATAAAGCTTGAAATTCTCTATAAGATAGTTATAATTACCCGGCGAAGTACGTTGACTGGTTATAATTATCCCAAATGGAGTAATTATAACCAGTTAAGAGTAACGCACTGGAAATTGAATGGTACTAATTAACGGTAATGAATTTTCAGACAATTTTTACATCAGTGCATAGTTGAGAGTCATATGTATCTACCTGTGTAGTCCCCACTTTTCTCCGACTAAAAATGGCTTAACAATTCATAAAATAGTGAGAAAAAGTTTGTGCCTGGTTATAATTATCCCAGCCTACTCTATAGATGTTTTTTGAATATCTCGAAAACGGAAAGAGCTAGAGGGGTGCGGCTGTCACCAATAGAAAGAGAAGCTTATGCAGCATCTTTCTGAAAGTGGAAAGTGTTTCGGATAGATTTTTGAATAAATTTTTGGAAAACTGCTACATAACTTGAAAATTTAAAATAGCAAACTAATTATATTTATTTATTTATCAGTACATAGAAAGAAGTGTTTTGTCCAAAATGAGATCTAAGCAAGATCTTGAAAACCAGTGGTTTGGCCAGAATTCAGGTTTTCGCTGAAGTCCCAGGACTCCTACTGCTTTGGGTTTGAGCATCTCAAAAAACATATGAACCACAAGCTATCGATCATCCTGTATCTCGTGACAATGTTTGTCTTATTCCCAGAGTTGAAGGAAGCTCAAACCTGGACCCTTCTTCAATAATAACTCGGCTATTTCTAATTTAATTGTGCTTCAAACTATAAGAAAATACTTAAGTCTGATAGTCAGAAACGGGTACGTTACTCAATTTTAACTATTTTTATCTCTGCTTTTTCAGGAGATCTCTGGAAATTCCATTCTTTGATATAACTCCCAACTGTCTTTTTTCAGATCGAGATATCAAGAGTACCTCGTTTCAAGACTTTTCTCATAGTTTGAAGCACGTTGATTAAACACAAAGACAATAATGTGAAGAAAAAAATTTGATCTACAAATCCACATATTCAAAACTTTCTAAGGTGGAAACTTATCTTATGAGAAGCCCTGCCATCATCAATCAATATCTTGTCTTTTATTTTCGATTTTCTTTTATCATGTCCGTCCTGCTACTGTATCTTGTAGCCATTAAAGTGGAAGATGTTCGTTGATGTATCTAGGAAAAAATTCAACTTTTCTTTTGTTAATTAATGATTCTATCACAATCTTTCTTTTTTATTTAACGATTCAAATATACAAATACCACGATATGAGTTGATAACAAATTATGATTTATACAACATACTAAAAAATAAAAAACAAACTGATTCAAAAATATTAGAATATTAACTTTGTTGTTGAGAAGTGCATATCTATCTATTTTCTCGAATCTTTTTTTCTAAACTGACAAAATTCATTATTAGTAACGTTCAAATAAATTTATTTTATTCAATTTTTTATGCTCTTTCGATTAATGCATTTAAACGTCTTCTAACATACTTATTCTAAACTCTATCCTACTATTTTAGATACTTTCAATGTATTTTTAGTCTGGCATGCATCTGATAATCTCGCCTTTGCAACATGAAAGTTTCAAATATTTAAAAAGTATTTTATGTGGAGGAAACCGAAAAATTCACAAGTAGTTGGATATCTCTGATCATTCAACAATTTACTGATTTTTAATAATCTATTTATAGAACCAAAAATAATTGAGATTCTTTGCTAAGAAAAAAATTGTGTAGAAATTAAAAACAAAATCAATACATAGGATGAATAGATAACTTTAGTATCTATTATAAATGCTAGCAAACATTTCACCGAAATTGAACATTAAAAAAACAGCTATTTCAAAACAAGTATTAACAAAAAAGAGATGCTTCTACTTTGAATATTTTACAAATCTGAAAACAAAAATTGAAATATTTCTTTTTCAAATAGAAGAAGTCGTTTATCAAACACAAATATAACTATAAGTGAGAGAAAAGAAATAATCAGTGTTGAATACGCTAACCAAACAACAACAAAAAGACAAGCAGCAACAAAAGATACAAAAAATTTTTAATAAAAAATATATAACGTCTTTGTCAAAAATGAGAAAACGAAAATAACAGAATTATTGCAGATAAAAAGCCTCACAAATAGTTTTATTTGTCAGAAACGAGGAACGCAAACTCATCGAGCTTTAATTTTTCTAATATGTTAAGGTAAAAAAAAGATTATGAGTGGCCAGTTCAGTTTACTATAGAAGTTTAGAGCGTCTTTTTCTGAGATACACAAACTGAATGCCATTACCGGCTCATATGCCAGACTTGACAACGTAATCTAATAGAAGAAAAAGTCCTCATTTTACAAACGATATGTGCATTTTCTTTATCCAATATGTGTCAAACGACAGAATGTGAAAAAATAACAAAAAATGAGAAAAAATCTACAACAACAAATATAAATCAGTTGGTTACTTTTGCTGATAATGTGCCATTCAGTGTAGTTTGCTCTTTAATAGTGAGTGCGTGTTGATTAATAACACTTAAAATTTGTTTTCGTTTTGAATTCATGATCTCTTTATCGCACCAATTTGTTGGCACTTCGGCTGATGTAAAATTTATCAATGGATATTTAAAAAAACATTCAGCATATTGTAAAACATATAAACCACAATCATAAAAATTTGGTTGTTGTGGTACATGTGATATTATGCCCTTAATCATTTCAACATTATAATGCTTTTTTTGTGATGGTGATTTTAATAATCTTAATTTTTTATGTTCATATTCTAACATGAGAAATTCACGTAATGTGGCAATAACACATGCTTTTGAGCCAACTTTTAATGAATCAAAGATGATAATACACGGACGTTTTACTGATGTTGTTGAAATTGAATTCGAATCTCCAGTACGATTATTATTATTATTATTAATTGTTGTCATCGAGTTTTCATCCTCAGACAATGATGTATCAGTTTGTACTTCATCGGTATCGTCAATGACATCAATTCTATTGCGTTCATTTGATAACGTTGTAATATGGTCATGACCATCTTCGCCGTTCGTCTTCGTAGAAGCTGATTGCATAGACTGAACTAAAAAGGAAAGAAGTCAAAAATACAACAGAAGAGCCTATTGCACTAGTCGCATACTAGAATTATTTGGAATGAAAAATGATGTATTTGGTTTTGACATTGCAGCTTGTGGTGTTGATAACATCGATGAATTATCATTAACTACTAATAAATCAGTATCTGTTTCAACACTATTATGAAAACAAATAATTGCCAAATACCAATGAGTGTATTGATTAATAGGAATAATCAAAAATGTTTTTTTAAATATATCAACATGCCGTAACCAACGTTTAACACGATTATAACGTCGAATAGATGCGCTAGAGAAAAAAAACATTAATAAACAAATTCATATTGTCTAAACTAACTTGTAATTATTTCAACTTACGGCACACTAGAATCGTCACCATTACTTTTTCGTGTTAAACGTGTGTAAAAAAATGAATTAAACAAATATGTTCGTCTTCGATCTTCACGAGTTAATATTTCATAGTAGATGTATCTAAAATGCAGATCAACTCGATCATCACTGTACCATTTCTAACTGTCAACTTGTGAATAGCTTATTTCCTGACGGGTAGACGTTCTAACTCTTTAACATATCTTTTAAAAGATTTGTAATAGTTATAAGATGAAAGAAAAAAACATACTGTAAATAAAAATCAATAATTGTATCGTTTAAAAATTCTCCTTCTGTTAAACACATTAAATCATCACGTGTTAAATCAAAACGTATTCGATTGTGATTTAGAAAAACAGTTTTTGGTATTCTAAATACGAAAGATAACAATCATAGAGAAGTATCAGTTGATATGATGCTAACACAACATACAAATCTGCTGGACTAATAGTCGACAATTGTGTTGGTGGGGATGATGATGAAGAAGATGATGGATTACCAAAACGAGATAAATTATAAACTTCTTGACTTTTCAATCCAACGATATAGCATATACTCATTCTTGGTGATCGTGCTTTTAAATAATGATAAATAGCTGGTATATTATTCTTTTCAACATCAGACGATATCGGTTTTAATTGTAAAAGAACATGACGTCTTCTTTCATCTAGAATAGAAGTAGACGTTCGTGATCACTTAAACAAATATAACATCAAATATTCTTACCTTTTGACATTGGATCAAATGCTAAACCTTCTTCATCGGCAGATGGTATAAACTGTTCAAACAAATCGGCAAATTCTTTTCGAACCTGTATTAATGCAGCAGGTGGACGTGATTCATAAAAGTAAACAAATCGTACAACATCTGAATAGGCTAATTTAATATTTAAATTTTCTAGTGAACGTCCTTTCGACTGTCCTAAAGAAAGTGTTTTCATTTGTTTGTTTTTTAATACGATGACTAAAGACGTTATTTTACCTTTTAATTTCATTTCTATTTCTGTTTCTTTTAGAAAAACCGATTGTTTTTCCACTTGAAATTCAATTATACCAAATCTGACATTTATACATTGAATTACCATCGGCTTCTGTAAAACATTAGTCCAATTTGATAGCAATTCGGGTATTTGCAAAATATCTTGCGATTGAATTGACAGCCAGTCAGATAGATCATCATTCCCGTTTGAAGATGATGATTGATTAAAACTTGACTGTTTGACTGCTGTACAATTTTTCACGTTAGATGAAACAATAACAGTTTCATCATCATCACTTAAATAAATAACTAAAAGAAAAAAAAAGAAATTTTTACTACAAAACAATAACACATTAAGATGATGTGCACCTTCAGGTACAGCTGTTGATACTTTCATTTTTTTCATCATTCTATTGTTCATGGATTGACGTTGTAATTAACCACCATTGAATTGAAGCGGATTTACTCTCTATATAGTTAAATGAAAACAAAACGAAGCACTTTAAAATATTCAGTTATTCTAGTTTTAGAAAGGTTTTAGTGAATAAAATGTCTACCTTTCCAGTACAAAACGAATGTGCAAATTGAATGTTGTGTTTTCTTTTCTGATACTTGTTTATTTTTTGTAATTCCCGTTTTTGTCGTTATTTATATTTTTTCGTTTTGACATAGGCCATCTAAAAAAATAATCTCTGCATTTCAAATGCTTAAACAAAACGAATAAATAACTAATATAGTAAAGCAAATAAAAACGCAACGTTAAATTACATTCACTAGTATACAGCTGTAGACCCCACTTTATCCGTCTTAAACAATTAATGCTTCTGAAGAAGATTGAAAAACTTTGTAGAACGGGTGACACCCTATGCCAAACAAGATAGACTCGAAAAATGGGAGAAAACATGGAGTTGAAGCGTTAGATAACTGTTAGAGGAAGTCGTTCAACCACTTAATTCGTATTTATTAGCCACAACTTCCACAAAGATTATAAAATAAACTTACATGAGTATACAAAAAGCATCTGTTTTAACGCTTTCGTTTTTCTTCGAATTGATAAGATACATTAGACTGGAAGAATTATTCTCAATCTAAAAGGAAGACTCACAAGAAAGTTATCTCCTTAAAAATTCTCGTAACCAAAAGATACTATATCGGTTAGCGAAGGAACAGGACTTGGCTTAAACAAGAACAAAAGTCAGTAGAACAGTAGTGGCAAATCACTAAGCATTCATCATCCTCACAATAGTCTGGAATGTGATCTATCGAATACTTTCGTCGAGAACTGTAGTACCTTAACAGTCTTTAGAGCAGTCTACTGATTTTCAAATCAATTTTTGCATGTTTGTCTATTTAGAATACAATTGATTTACTTTTCTTTGCGCCAGAAGGACAAAGGCTTTATTCAAATTTAACGAATAATAATAGTTTTTAGTTTTACGGAGGCTAACATCCATCGTCAAGCAGAAAACAAAGAAAATTCCTTTTCTCAGGATCACAAGCCTACATGATCCGCAGAAAAAGACAGTTGAACATACTGACAACCTTCAGTTCAGTATACCATTCAAGAGTGAAGATGATTATAAAGCTTCCTTCGTGATAAGTGTCTATACACCTAATTTCAGGACTGACGGAACGATCAATTTAAATCGCTTTCATTCCAGACTGACCGACTCTAACAAAGTTGTTCTGCAAAACCTTGCCATATGGATCATTTGGATAAATTCTCTATTGGTGTAATTTTAACCATTCTTCGTTGGTGTGGTAGATGACTTGCACTGACACACTCTTTGCTGAATTCTCATCAAACCAAAATACACTTGAAGAAAAGTACCAACGTTTTAAGGCTCCTTTCATGTAAGAAGAATGATAATAATATAACAGTTTTTAAAAAAAGTGAGCATTTTATTTCGGAAATTAGGTTCCTTCAAGTTTTTGAATTTTTTTCACCGAAAACTTTGTTTGAGAAGGTTAAAATTGTGATATTCGTAATCAGCGTGCAAAAGTGTATCGAATGATGTGTAATACATCCAGAAATAAATTGATGTAACTTTTTTGAATTAGCGGGGTCTTACACTATTTATGTTATAGACAGAATGTGGACTATCTACACTATCAAAAAAAGTATCTTAATAAAGCACTTAAAAATATCTCCACAGTGTGTTTTGAAGGCACTTTAGGTGTATTTTCTCATCTTTTTACTGTTGTTAGCCTTAATGTTTTCGAAAAAACACCTCCAAGTCGTTGCTTTTCTAGAAAAAAATAACTTAGGTGCATTTGATAGACATCACTAATATATCAAAAACGCACAATGCACTAGCTACGGTCAAGACCTTTAATCACCCATCAGCCACGGATAAATCACGTAGTCATATTTAAGGCATTGAAAATGCTATGAGACTCTTGTTAGACTCTGAGTCATACTAGTGGCTACTCAAGCTACCTCTGGCAAAAACAAATCGATAGAGAAATATATTATATATATATATAAAATTACTAATTTTTTTAGTCAAAATTACTGCTTTGATGTAGAACAGCCGAGAAAAACAGCTGACCGTATGATTAATAACAGGTCATTTCTATATCATTTTCATGATGATGTTGAGAGTACACATCGAAAACTTGAAGCAAATGAAAGAATCATACGCATGAAGTCCTAAATTCTTTTTCACAGGTGCTCGCCCTACTTTTTTCAGCCTCACTTAGCCATTTATTTCTGTTATGATTTTAAAAACAGATTAATTTTAATAGCTTAGAGGATTATATATAGAGGAACTTCACTATATAGTTATAAGCTATCTATGATTTTATTTTTGAATCATCTAACAAACATTGTTCAATTAGATCCATTATTTTTGATGTCAACACAGATTTCTTTGTTTGGAGTTGTTCAATGACAGTAAAATGGTCGTCGTTTGACAATGTTTCAATTTCAGCATTATGGAAACCCAGATTTCGTAGTTTTGCACCAAATTTTTTATTTTGTTCATGAAACGAAGGTGGATCATACTCACCACAAATACATAGAATAGGTACATATTTAAGATCACTCCAGAATATTGAATCATATAACATGGGACTAAACGATTTTGCTTGTTCATTAGTCATTCTTAATGGTTCGTTAATATATGTATCAACTAACGGTTGTAAATCATAAACACCCGAAATAAGAAAGAATCCTCCAAATGTATCTTTAGGTATGCTATATTTCTCAAGCCAATTGATAGAAAGAAGTATTGCTGCTAAATGCGCACCCGCTGAGTGTCCGCAAACATAAACCCGAAATAAATGTTGTTTTGCCCAATTTAAAATTAATGAGAATGAAGTCTCGACGCAAGCGATTATTTGGTCCATTCTTGCCTGTGGAGCCAGTGGATAACCAACACTTATAACGATATAATTTTCATTACAAAAAGAACGTGCCATAAATGCACTTTCCGCTCTTGACAAGTACTGCCAATAGCCACCGTGAATATAAACAAATACAACTGGTTTTACGGCCCGTTTGGCAAATGAATTTTCCAGATTTAATGGATCACATGTTTTTGGTAAGTAGATATCAATGAAATGATCATTGAAATCACTGACTGGAATATTTAAAATACATCGCAGCTCTGTACGTGCTAAATCAGTTTCCTTCTTCAATGTTTGTGTATGCCAAACAATAATTTCATTAGCATCTTTGCTCCGATTTGACCAACGACTTGGTGAATAATCATAATCAACACCAGTTAGATTAGACATTATTGATCACAAAGGTAGCACCTAAAAAACAATAGTGTACAACACCATAACAACAGCATACTCTTTCTTAAATTCCGCTAGCCACGTTGGATTATATCTGCTTAACTTTTAACTGAAAAATGAATATTCTAGAAAAAGGTCAGATAATATCAAGCCTTAAGGAGTACTTTTATAAATGTAACAGGCTTGTTAGTTTGCGGAGAAGAATAGAACAATCAACGCGTTAAGTAAGAAAAAGATCGTTAAAAGTAGCTGAAAAACGTCGGACTGTTATGTAGTAAGAGCAAAATGCAAGTTCTTTAAGATCGTTATAATCTCATACATGCGGTTCGTTGAATCGATAGAGATCGACGAGCTGTACACAACGTATCCTATGGGACTCGACTTGTAACGCTGATAGCATGTTTCAAATGGATTAATCAATTCCTGAACATGACGGTTCCCGTCCTTGGGAGAAACCTCGGTGGCAGCAACTGAGCCAGGAGACAGTCAAATGAGAAAATTCGATATTGTCTGGAACTTGACCGAATCTAAATCATTTATTCATTGAATTGAGCATCACAAAAATTATTTTGAAGTGTATTATAGCGAATACACTTATCCGTTACACCATGTAACACCCGTTTCTAATTGCCAAAGATATCTTTCCACAAGACCTAATGATAGCAGATAAGTTATGCTGTAAGTATGTAACTATCGATTTACATATTTGAGCTAATTTTCTTTTCATATATACGGGAGCTAGCCGTTCTGATGTCAATACAAGCACATATAAAGACGATTGCCTCTCGACAAGAATCTTGTGAGATCGAAAAGAATTTTTACACACATCTATATATAGTATTGAGTTATATTACGTAACTTATATATAGCACGGGAATCAACAAAACAAATTAGTGATTTTGACGTCAACAAATCTTACCATTTCAGACAAGAATCTTTCACGAAAAAAGATGAAAAATCAATAAAAAATTAAACCAAGAATCTTGTCGCATCTATCAAGACAAATTTGAAGATTCTTTTCTGAAACGGCAAGAGACAAGAATCTTGCAACAATTAGGATAAGAAAGTCGACCAGTTAACTATATGAAACAAAGGGATATACTATGACTCTAGAGATCAAATCTTATATAGGATTCCTATAGGAATCTTATAGAATCAGATAAGAATCTTATACTACAGTCGATAGAAATGCATACTGTGCTTATAAGATTCTTATAGTCAAAAACATTCAAAATAAAAAAAACTTTTTTGTTGCCTAGACGACGAAGGCAAAGTTTTGAACTTTGAAATTTTTGAACATATTTATAAGGCACTATAAGATTACAAGAATCTTACACGAAAATTATAAAATTAAAATCTTACCGAAATCTTATTCAATTCTTATAAGATTCTCCCCTTCTGTCTATAAATTAGAGATGGGCATCGGGACCAAAAATAATTTTCTGGTCCCGGTAAAAGATTTGATTGCCGTTCCATCACCTTCACGGTTAAAATATCATTTGGCCGTGCATTTTGTAGAGAAATGTTTGCTCTTTCAGATTATATATTCTAAAATATTTCGCG
>CAJNOQ010002475.1:0-24147 GCA_905250885.1 Didymodactylos carnosus | reverse complement strand
GTAAAGTGGTCTCTATAAAAAGGCAAAAATCGCATCTTTCTATCATCTTTCGTTCTCGTGTTATTCAAAAAACATCCATCCATAGCCACTTAATTGTGAAATGGGATAGTAATTATCGTTCAATTTGGTAAGTATAGTTTGAAAAAAAAGCAGAACAGGTGTCGAAATAACGCAGTTTTTGGTACATGTCAATTTGGGGTTCGTTCGCTGCGCTTAAAATTTTTTTGAATACACAAATGCAAGACAATATCTAAATATATAGGGTGATAGAGAATTTCAAGCGCTATCAGAATATATAACTACTTTTATAAAAACTAATTTTTACAGAGATGATAAGTTTAAAAAACAAATCACAAAGATAGTAACAAAATACAGTCCGTGGGAATCGGATGATGAGGGTGCCTTCATCGCAGTCAATTTATTTTTCAGCAAATGAGTGCAAGTCAAGATGTAAATATACAGAATTGTAGAACATTCCAAGCGCTATTAGAATATGCGATCATTTTTGTAGAAGTATATTTTCGTAAGGAAAATATCTTAAAAATACTGTGTGCAGCTAGTTTTTTCCGCGAGGATAGACTGGGTCAATTCCAGATTGACCTAGTTTAATCTAGAATTCCAAGCTAGCCTAGATCAACTTAGAATTAGACTAGAATATATTAGAATTGTTCAATAAAACATAGATTTTTCAATAATAATAGTAAAAAATGAATCGATGTATTTAGTTTTGGACAATCTTAGATACCTGAGATTACTCAAAGGATTTATTTGAATCCTTATTGAAATCCTTGAATAGCTATTTGAAAAAACTATATTATACTCTTTTCTCCTTTTCAATTTTGATCCCTTTATTTGGCTAACATTTAGAAATAAAATAGTAAGAAAAAAAGTAAAGTACTGATTTGAGTCAGTCACCCCTACGTCGTGAAGCAGAACTTATCGCTAACGGGAAACGAAGATTTGATGTCAAAAGTCTGTTGCTTTAACTAGCATAAAATAGAGGCTGTTTGGTTTAAACTTTCTTATAGAGGAAAGAGTAATCAAATCGGGCTGTGCCCATTGCATGACACTGGAAGGGAGAAAGAGACAGGAAAAAAAATAAAAAGTAAAAAACCAGATAAATAAAAATACATAACAAAAGAACAAAAACAAAATGCTAATGTTTTACCAGATGAAAACAGTACAGAAGTAATAAGATTTCAGAGGTGAGAAGGAGATGAGGATGATTTTCTGTAGGTAGAGACTGTTTCTATAGGTGAGCTCGCGTAATATATTGGCTGGGGATATGGGATGAAAGCATCTTGTAATTTCTTATTATCTTGTGACCTCGAAAAACTCGATGTATGCGAATCTCAGTTTGAAAACGTATTATTTATGTGCTTTCTTTCAATGAAATGATAATCATACATTATTATTGAAAAATCTATGTTTTATTGAACAATTCTAATATATCCTAGTCTAATTCTAAGTTGATCTAGGCTAGCTTGGAATTCTAGATTAAACTAGATCAATCTGGAATTGACCCGGTCTATATTAGAATCGAAAGATGCAGACATCTCAATCCTAAGTTGACCTAGGTCAACTTAGAATTCCAAGATAACCTAGATCAATCTGGAATTGACCTGAATTCTAAATTAGCCTGTAACATACACCTTTTAAGAGGGATACACCACTAAAAAATAGGCCAAAAAACAGAAGATTTTAAGCATAATACTTCAACTCCTTCTCCTTTGGAGATACTGAAGGAGTTTCACAAAAATAACCTTAAGTCATACGTTTTATGATATTTGTTCATTAATAATTTCTTTCTTTTATAATTAATTTAAGATTGATGCGTGACCGTAGTGGAAACTTTTTCTTTTTCATCTAAGGAATTTATGATGTTTGACATGGTTATCTATTTATATTTAAATGAAAAAACTTCAAGAGGTATATATACATACTATGCACTTCTGACATGCGATCAGACACTAAGAATAACATGGTATGCATAATTAGAAATGACAGCGATTATTTAAACATCATTCTTCTAGAATACGATCCGTGTTTAAACAAAGAAAGTTAACCACCTCAATGACATCCAATCTATTGCACAATTACAATCGATCTATGATAATATATATATATATATATATTGTTGGAATAGTGAATTCAATTTTACAGTTTACAATATAATTCTAAATCCATATATTTCATATTTATTCAAAAAAAAAAATTGATCTTATAATTTCTAATAGGTTAAGTTTTAGAATAACCATGATGATTTTATATTTCTTTGCTTTCAAGATATTTATACAGTTCTTTCTATATTTTTGGATTATTCCAGTTATCATTATGTAGATTCATCGTATAAGAGAGTGTTAAAAATGTCAAAAATATTGATAAATAATAATAATATTGTCTTGTTAAGTTCGACAACAACAATAAATGACATTAGAAATATCATTTCTTGCTAACTATCAACATTGTATAATCTTAAAAAGTTGTTTATGTTCTGATAGTTAATAGTTATAATGTATCAGTGTCATCCTGTTACGGTATGAATATAATCTGGACGATTTTGTATTTTTAATACATTTAATTTTCTTCCTGTAGATCTACTATCTTCAATCATACATGTAGTTGGAAAAAGACATTTTTTAATTATATTACATAATTGTTTACGAAATATTTTTGTTGATAAATAAATATAAAAATTACATGAATAATCAGTATAGAATAATATACGAGCAATTTGTAATGCTAAATTTTCCCAAGCTAAACATAATAAATCTTTAGATACATCGTTTGTAATTAAACTGTACATTAATTGAACACCAAATGGAATTGATGACATAATTGTGGCTATAATTTGTAATAATAACATAGATGTCAAATTCTCTTCGATAATTTGAATAGGTGATTGATGTCTGAAAAATGGTATAGTAGAATGATGAACATGTTTGATATTATTTAATGTTAAAAATCCGGGTAATGGTGATTGAATAATATGTCATTTTCACATTACTTAATGCTCGTCGACGAACACTACGTGAACTAGATATATAACGGTCAAATGAAGCCAATGAAAGAAATGATAAAGCTAATACAGCAGCTGTCTGACTGATAAAATTGCATAATTTACACCAGACAAGTGACGTGTTTGTGGGATCAATACTAAAACCTTGTCCCAAAATACGAGTTAGAAGTGTAATGTTTAATTTAAAAAAATCGCTAATTGATGAAGCAATTAGATAGAATGTACACGATCTTTTTCTTAAAGATTTTTGTACAAATACCATTATATTGAGTATACTACCGATTGTACCGAGTATGTAAAAACATGTATCAAAATAAATGTTTATTTGTGTCGAAATAAAATTCAAAAAATTGATTTCGTTAGTCTGATCAGACGACATTTTCTTTATGCTAAATACTTATAAATGGAAAATGAACGATATTCTGCAAGCTAGAGAGAGAGAGAAAAAACAAAACCTTCATGCATGACATCTGGAGATAATCCATTCCAATGATAACTTGAAGTTTTGTGCAAACGTATATTTCCGAAGTGCTGACATTTATAATAAATCAACCTATTGAACACGTTTTGCTATAATGACTGATATTTTATAATAGAATGTAGGCAGATTATAAATGGGCTAGACCGCATATAATCGTGTAAGAATACATGATCTCATTGAGAAAACCCAAACCAGTAATGAATCAGTTGGATTCAAAATTGGCCGAGGGCTATCAACAAAAAAAGAACCGGGGGTATTAACATTAGGCATGCACCAATTGAAACAAATTACTAGTTCTAAGAACATTTGTTTTATATGTTTTTTGCGTACATCAGATTGTTCGACAGGTTTTCCTCTATAAAATAAGGTATAATGAAGTTTGTATTTGCATTTGAGAAGGCAAAATATTAAATATTAACAAATTCCGACTAATTCCCCATCAATTCCAATTTCAATCCCACCTTTTAAAAAACAGTGTATAATGTTTAATCTAATGCCGACGCAAAATTTCTAAATAGCCTGTTTTGTAAAGAAAATTCGACAGTACAATTCTACATTGTGGATAAAAATTGGTAACAAATGATTTGAGAGATACACTTATTTTCGAAGATGCACCAAAATACCAAATCTAGATTAAAATTACTAGTTAAAATTAATAAATGAGCTTCCACCATAGCATGTAACAATAAATCAACAATTTTTCTCGATCAGAAAAAGAAATTAGCAACTATTATTCATGTTCATTGCACGTCTATTGCATTGCACAACATAACTCTAAATAAGTTAACAACAACACTAATAAGCGCACGAACTGAAGAATAAATGAATATTGGTACAATTACCACAACAGCAAAGGCATAGTCTTAACGAATAAAAGCATAAAAACCAAAACTCTGGCTCTTGGCGTGTTCTAATAGCCGATACTGTAATACGTGATGTATATTTGTAACAGTTCAGCTCGTCGCAAAACGCTTGAATCAGAAGCAAGTTCGACCATTTTCAAATCCAAGTCCAACAAATTTTTATTGTCTAGTTAAAGTCCAGATTCAAGTCCAAGTTCATAGTGGTTTTTACATTATGCAGTAGATCATAATCTATCAAATTCTACTCATTCTGATGTTAAATGTGATAGATTTTAACTGCTTGAACTTCAAATGACTAGATAAAAAAATCCCGCAGTCCAAGTCATTTAAGTCTCAAGTTAAAGTCAAGTCCAAGTCCGTCAAAAAAAGCTTTAAGTCCGAACCTGGATTTGTCCACCTCTGTTCGGTTGTTCCAAGCGACAGTCGAATCCATGTAAAAAATTTTGACTAATTAAGTTTAATGTGTAGGTGTAATGTGTTCGTCTACGAACGAGTTCCAACATGTTCAGAAGCCAGATGTTTTGAATTTATGAGTGAAAATTCTTAAAAAGTTTGCAAAATACGCTCCCTATGTAAGAATTGAACTGAAAATGTTCAAAATTTCATCTGCTTTATATTCTGTATATATTCTTCTAGATAGAAGGAACAGAACAATCGGCACCTACACCTACTTCGTACTTTGTGTGATAGGTTTGAGCCGTGTGACTACCTATAAAACAAAAAATAAACATGCGTAACTTAGTGTTAAGGGCCTGCCCTCCCTCAGAAATGATGATTTTCGGTCAAAAAATCGGTTTTGAGATACGCACATGGAAAGATAACCTGAAGTGTCTGCTTCCAGAATCTGTATTGCTTTTGGTTACAAAACTGGTTTTTCAGAAATTTTGAACAAGTTTTCTAAGAGCCTCGAAAAACTGGGTCTTCAAATAGTAGGTTTTTCCTGGACACTTATGCAGTTAAAACTTTTCTGAACACACAGCTTTGTAGAGCAAACGTTTCTGATCAAAATAACCTTTCGCACAATCCCGTATGATCTTGCGTCAAAAAGTTACAGGCATTTTCCTAGAAGTCCTAAAATCGGGTATTTCATACAGCGTTTAATACACCTTTTTCTCTATATAGGAGTTACACCTGAAGTGCGTCCCAAGATTTTTGATAGCGGTTTGTCGTAGAGACTACATTCTTTTTTTGTTTAAAAGAAGAAAAGAAACTACATGGACTGACCGGCGTCGATTTTTGAATTAGGTCTTAGTTTTTTGTCAAACTGAGGAGTTTTATAAAATCCAGAAGGCTTTTTCGGGTTTTGGAGGTTGTTGGTTGCCTGGAAAATCAATAAAGGCTTAATTGAAAAATCGGCGACGGTCAGTCCATGTAGTTAGATGTCTAGTTTAAAATAAAACAAACTCGAACTCTCCAGCTTGAAGTATATTAAAAAATCTTGGGACACCGTTCAGGATCCTTTTTGGACATTGATCTCTGGAAAACTTCTAAACCGTAAGACTTGGACACAAAAAAATTTTCTCATTCCCGTAACTCATTGTGCCTAACATTTATGGAAAGTTTCATCAAGATCGAATGTACGGTGTCCGAGATAATTTCTGGGGGAGGGGGGCCCTTAAGTCATCACAGCTCGATCTTAATTCAAACCAGAGGTGAGCAAGTCAAAGTTCGGAGTTAAGTTTTTTTTGACGGACTTATACATATAACATTCATATTATATGTGAGAAAAAGACACTATCTTCACTTGAAAATGTCGCTGATGAAGTTGACTGGCCTTTGAGTATCTGTTCTAGATGCTGCCAAAGCTACTGGCTAGAGTTTCTGTTTTTTATAGTTATTTTGTCCTCGGTCAGTTAAGTGATTGTGAAATTTTGAATGATGAAATTCCATCGATGGTAAATCAATTAATGCTATGTTTATCATTATTATCATTTACAGTTGTTGCTACAGGCATCATTAGGGATGTATGATCGGGGTACTTCAGAAAAAATTTTCAACATCGTTTTGCCTTCCCATACGGTAACATTTTGAAAAATTTTTGAGCAAGACCATGGGAAAAATTTTTTCTAAAGTACCCCGATCCAAAAGTTATTGCGTACCACATAATCAACCATGGAGAAAACGAATCTGCAATCGGTTTCGACCGAACAAGCTTTTGAAATTTTTCGATCCGGTGATATGAGATGAATGTTCGATGAAAATTTCATTGGCCTTGGAGTTTCCCTTACCTTCGCGCATCCACTATACTGCGGTACGCTTTTTGGAACACACTTAGCGTAGAAAGAAAATTTTTTTTCTCGATGATAAAGCGTTCTGGAAAATTTTTCTTTTAGTGATAGATAGAGTCAAAGGTCTAGTTTCGCACGGTGTAAAAGTTTTGCGAAAATCGTACTTTGTTTCGACGAAAATAATTTTTTAACTTAATCGCTTTGTTTTCCGACAAAAGTTTACATGGCGATTTTTTCGCTAATTATGACACCTAGAAAAAAGCTTTCAATGGCAAAAAGATAGAGGGTTTGCCCAAGCAAGTATATAGCTTGCTATTTTAATTTGCTAAAAGTCCACTTTCGTTTTTTCACCTAATGTCCACATGGGTGCCCACTGTGGGATGCCTTTCAAAAGTTCTTACTCTTTTTCTGATGAGTGAGATACTAAGAAATGTTGAAATGCTCTCTTCCTGTTCTGTTCTGCTCATACGTACAGTATGAGCAATAGCAGTCAAAATCATTCATCATACTTTGCCTTTTCATTTCTGTTTTGACACAAATGAAAAGGCAAAAGAATGATTAATAGCTGCCGTAAAGAAAGTTGCACAATACACTGTGGACCCGTGAATTTCCGCCTGAAATTTTACAAAATTTGGGAGGTAAAGACAGTGAGTTTCACGACGTTGACGTCGCACAGTTGCAACGTCAAACGCGTGTCCATGAATGGAAATTGTTTACCTGTGTACACATGTGAAGCCCCCCCACGCATGATTAAGTGGGAAAAAATCTTGACGATGGTCAAGATATAACACAGTCTTCATCAATGCAATCTCATCTATAACTTTTTCCACATGTGACCACTAGTTTCTAAAATATCACATTTTATATATATCACCACAAAGTAACCAAGATACTTTGAATTAGAAATCTACGATACTACTATTGAGCTAACTTGCCTGAGAAACTAATGAATAAATCTCATATTCATACTTGTCGGATCAATTCTCACGAGTTACCACATGTAAAAAACTTTCCACGCGTGGTTACTCGTAAAACTTCCTAAATCTTTTTTCCTAGTTTCCAAACTGTTTTTAATTAATACTTCCTCCCGGGAACAAGATGATTCCCAGGCATATTTCTACAGAAAATATATTCGATCTACAGTAAACAAGTTTCACTGGCAAACACGCGTCAGAATGTCTAGAACGAATTTTATTATAGAAGGTACCACTTCACATTAATCCACGTGTAATTTTGTGTGTGTATAGAAAAGAACTTCATGAAAAAATTACACGTGGATTAATGTGAAGTGGTATCTTTTATAATAAAATTCGTTCTAGACATTCTGACGCGTGTTCGCAAGTGAAACTTTCTTACGGAAATATTAACGCGAAAAATCTTTTTGCTGTGCAACCAAAAATAACGAAAAAAATTTTAATTTCCGCTGGGATGAAAGAACAAATTTTTATTTTACAGCCCATGTATGTTACAAAATATATTAGAAATTAAACGGCAACCGTAGAAAATCAATCAAGCGTTTCGCCCGATTGCGTAGCAACTGATCAGTATCAAAATATTATTGACTTGCGAGTTCGACAGATATTTTTATACTTTTGAGTAGAGCCAAATCTTCTGAATCGTCTGATAAACAGGTTTTCTGAATCAGACACAAATTAAGAGAGTGCGATTCGTTTCGATCCATGGAATAAATCATCCTCCCCTTGGCATCCATTGAAAATTAGTATGATTTGAAAACAACTCTCCTTATTTACTGCACCATTTGAACGGATAATATGCTGTATATTTAAGCAACATACCATTACCTAGAGTACGAAACGAAGATTTTAAAACATTACAAGTGCTATCTACTCTAACAGCCCACGCACAAAAAAATCGTTAGAAACGGCAAAAAAACGCGTTTTATAAAAACACGTTACGAAACTCCCGTATTTTGACCCATCTTCACGCGTTTTCTATAGGATATAACGCGTGTAAACGCGTTTCATACCGTTTGTTATTTTCCATTCGCACGCGTTTTTCAAAAACAGTCTTTTGAACACCTTAGAAACGCGTTACTTACAAAAAACGCGTTTCAGATGAAATATTTAACGCGTTTTTTGATCGTTAAAAATGGAATAAAAACGCGTTTCGGGATCGAGTCAGCTACTCCTGAATCATTTCAGAAATGCGTTTCACAACGTTTGTTTCATTTTCCGTTCTCACACATTTTTAACGGTTGAAAAATGCAACTAATCATTCACCGTCTTGTTTTGCGGTCAGCCTACTATATAAGCACAATCGAAATATCGAAGAGATATCGTCGTCTTTTCGTTCTTTTTTAGTTTTAAATCAACAGTTTTGTACTTCCTTTATTACAGATTTTCACTATTTTCAGATTAAGTCCCACTGGGTAGCCAAGTTTCATCTTTGGCTTAACAAAAATTCTGGAATGATTCAGGAGCTGCAGACTTGATCCCGAAACGCGTTAAATGTTTCATCTGAAACGCGTTCTAGATCGTCTGAAAACGCGTTTTTTGTACGTTTTTAACGCAAAAGGAACGCGTTTCTAAGTTGTTCAAAAGACTGTTTTAACGCATTTTTTTTCGTTTCAACCTCTAGTCACACGCGGTCAGAGTTTTTGGTCCAGATCCATAGAATAACACTAGGAAAAAACCCACATTTTTGACTAACAGGACTCAGAAAAGGAAATTTCTTTTAGCTCATAAAAATAAACAAGCGGATTGTTTCATCAAAGTACGAGAAACGATAGGAGATGTCTTGATCCTGAAAAATCTAATACATCAAAAAAGTTTCAGGTTATTTCAATAGTACAAGTTCTATATATTCTAGTAGCTTGTGCACATAAAGTCAAATTATTATTATCTCAATTATGTCAGAACAAATATCAACTTTGTAATCTCCTTCAAAAATTACCACGTTTATGGCTCATGTTCGCCTACCTAGCCAAAGTTGCCCACTGTGTTCTGGGAAGATCGGAAAAACTTTTTTCTTTTTGTAATACGAGTTTAATTGGGTCAGATGCGCGTTGAAAGGAGCTTTTGATTCATATATCATAAATCTAGGTTCGGAATTATTTTGATCAAAATAAATTGATTTCAATAGATATTAGACTAAGATAAAGGTGAAACCTTCCTTTTTTGGCCAGAAGTAGAGCTCTACTAGATGCATATGTACTATAAAAATCTTCGTTTAAAAATGGATGAATCTGGATTTTGCAGTTCAAACAACTTTCATGCGTAACGGGACATTTAATCTAAAATGTTGTTTAAAAAGAGTATTATTCAATTTTCTCCTAAATGTCTTTTTACTAGCGAAGGCTATGTCAGTCGAGTAATCTTTTGACTATTTTAAAGTTAGATTTCATTGAAGTTTGTCAGACGGAAAAGGATTGTCAAGTGTCACGAGACATTTCAACTTTTTTCGAGTCTATAAACATGAGAGACAAACGCTTTGGGTTCTACGATTACTTTTATTGCTCGCAATGCTTTGACTTCACGGTTTGTTCCGATTATAATTTGCATGGCCTCCTTAAGGGGGTGGCTACCCCATATATGTACCTTCAAACTTTGTCAATTTAAAGAGGACACCTGATTGCGCATATCCATAAGTTCGTTCGATGAACTGATAACTATTCACAGAGTTATTAATTAATTAAGTTTAAATTTTAATTAATATTTAAAGTCCTAGTCCTCATTTTAAAAAGCTCGTAACTCAGTCAAAAATAATCGTAAAAAAGTCATTCATGCATTGCTTGATAGCTAATGATCTGTTGTTATAGTCAAAAACGTTTCAGAAAAAGTTTTTTAAGACAATAATTTATAATTAATCAATGCTAATGAATACTAACTAATATCACTGTAGTGTCTTTATACTTTTATTTGCAAATTAACGGTTTATTGGAAGCGGTGTGTGTGGATAATCATGGCTACTAGCTCAAACACTTGGTGAAGTAAAATCTTGGATAACTCTATTCTGTGGACTTCAGCTACAAATCTCATTATTTCTGGTATGTCCTACGTAGAAATAAACTGAACTAAGAGATAAACTGCCTGGAATTTTAGCCTGTCAGTGTAAAATTTCATAGAATGACGGAAGTTTCAAAATACAAGTTATGAGCGTGTTTAGACGGAATCATCACTTCTGTGAAAAATCTACATTGCTGGCTGAAAAAGTTTTGAAAAACTGAAATTTCGGTACCATAGACAGTTTTTTGTGCTCTCGAAAATAATTAAAAAGTTATTTGTGAACATCTAAACTAGAAAAAAAAATTAAATAAAGGGCCCCCCACCCCTCAAAAAAAGCATTTTTCGACAAAAAACATCGATTTGGGCATTTATGCATAGTTGTATAGCCCAATATATCTGTTTTCGAATGCACTATGGTTTACTGATTTTACGATGGTTTTTGACGATTTTCCAGCGGTTTTTCTGAGGCACCCAACATCAAAAACTGATTGATTTTTTATGGTTTTTCCATGGGAATAACGCTTACATATGGGAAAAAGTACGTCGTACATGTCTCTACATGTGCTCATTCGATTCGACATGGCCGATAACCTACGACGAACTGCTCTCAGTTTTTTCCCTGTACCACTTTCCAAAAAAAAACCGCGATAATCAAAGGAGAAACTTGTTTTGCGTTTTCTCGAAACTGTTTTTTTTTGTTTTACCTGATTGTCCGTCAAAGATTTCTCCGCCATTTTAAATGCTAGAAAGCTCGGGAATGTTTTAGAATGAAGCTAAAGCTCAGCGCTACAACCTAACAAAGCCAGAATTTTTGTTTTCAATGTAGTTTTTTACAGAAAAATCAAGTTTTCTAAAAAGTAAAAGTAAATTTTTTTAAAAAATCTTTCCAAAAAAAAATTTTCAAATTTAAAAAAACTGGCTTTGTTAGGCTGTAGGGGCAAGTCTTCCCTGCATTTTGACACCACCCCGAGGTCCGTATCATTAAAATTGCGAAAAAATCTTTGACACACGAACACCTACTTTTTGACCCTTCATATTAGGATAACTCTCGCAAAACTCAATATTTTGAGCTCAATTTTTTTACTGAAAACTATCCAAGGTCAGGTACATATTCAGTAAAAATTTCACTAAGATTGAGTGCTCTGG
Source organism: Didymodactylos carnosus (assembly GCA_905250885.1). Classification (NCBI taxonomy): domain Eukaryota; kingdom Metazoa; phylum Rotifera; class Eurotatoria; order Philodinida; family Philodinidae; genus Didymodactylos; species Didymodactylos carnosus. The sequence continues at coordinate 12,445 of CAJNOQ010002475.1, read as the reverse complement.
AAAAAAAATAGATTTTTGACGGGGGGAGGGGCCCTTAAAGTAAAATTATCAGAAGGTTTTCTGTAAAACCCGTAGAACACCAGGAGTGTGATACAAGCATATTGTCAGACCCCTTGTTTGTTCAGTTCTTGATTTTCTATCGAATATATTTTTAAAATTTCCAGCACTTAGATGAGCGGAGTTCTTCCAAATTTAAAAAAAGTTAAATCTTTAAAATTTAAAATTTCAGCTTTGTGCTAGAGACTCGAGTGTCTTTTTGAAATGAAGCTTATTCTGTCCTGAATATGACCGTAATCTCAAAATTGTTTCATCTTCAGGCACTTTTTCTAGAAATCAATCTTTTTTAGATCCGGCACGGCAAAAACCGCCGTTTTCTAAAAACCCTATTTGGAGGGTTTTTAAAAAAGACTAAGTGAGCCAGAAGAAAAAGCATGGTTTAAAACCTCTACACTCTGAGTGTTAGTTGGATCAGTCCTTTTGAAGTTAGTTTTCTCATCTAATACGCCAGTTGGGTGATTCTTTTGAAAGTATACCAGAGCTTACATCGAGGTTATTCCCACAGTTCGAGAGTAATGGGACTAGTACAATTCGAGCTCCTGATGACGAATATCGTGCTTCAAAGATTTTAAAACAACGGCATCATGATCTTCTAGACCTGTGAAGATTCCATTTCCCAGAAGAACAGACCTTTCTGGGGATGTTCATCATTTTTTAGTGAAACACTTTCATGAGCTGGTACAGCCATATTAGAATCTATATGTGCACCGTTGCAAAATCCTTAACGGACAAAAAGTTCCAAAATGTAACGCATTCAGAAAAAGTGTTTTTTAGCAAAATGACCACAGGAGTTTCATCTGTTTCAAAAGTGCTTGGACAAAAGCAAAAATCTGTTTTTCTAATAGCCCATATCAAGTACATGCGACATATATGTCATCCTATGTCCTGCAATCCCGTGGAATGGTGCGCCACATACTACTCAAACTTTGGAAAACAAGGAAAATCGCTTTTAAAAGTTGTTTTTTTCTATCATTAGACGGTTTTTCATCTCAATGAGAACCACTTCATTGGACAGAGCTTGAAAAGATGCGTCGAATGCGTATCTTGTTGTGTGTTGACATGATTTTATGTGGGAAGTATGGTTTACAAGAAAGGCCTACTTTTCGGAAAAAACAATTTTTTAAAAATTCTCCTAAGAATGTATTTAACATTTTGGAACTTTTTTTCCGTTAAGGATTTTGCAGCGCCGCACATATGGATTCTAATTTGACGGTACCAGCTCATGAAAGTGTTTCACTAAAAAGTGATGAACATCCCCAGAAAGGTCTGTTCTTCTAAGAAATGGAATCCTCACAGGTCTAGAGGATCATGATGCCGTTGTTTTAAATTCTTTGAAACGTGTTGTCCGTCATCAGGAGCTCAAGTTGTACTAGTCCTATTACTCCCGAACTGTGGGGATAACCTCGATGTAAACCTGGTACGCTTTCGAAAGAACAAATTGATTTTAGAAGTGAGATGAAAAAATATTTTATTCAAGCAGACAGTGCTTAGGCAAACTTTTTTGTAAGTTAACACACCTATAAACGCGTTAGTTGACACATCTGACCCGTTTCAACCAACCAAATGCGGCAAAATTTAACGCAGAATAATGTGTTTGTGCAACAGTAACGCTTAGAAACGCGTCAGGTTTTGACACGTTTAACGCGTTTAGCAAGACGATTTTTCAATAAATTGACATGTTCGGAAGAGTTAACTTTACTAAACGTTAATAGGAACACATTTCTTCTCAAAAATTTCGTTCACTCAACTTGTTCTGCTATAGTCAAAAGTTGGAAGCAGAAAAGTTAACGACATAAAGTCCGATCTATCAGACAAGTATACTATGGTATTCTTCCTTTTTCTTTTGTAGGATAAAGCTCTGAGAGCAGTCATGTCTTCGACAGAGCCTAGTATCTCTGTTTCGCTTGTTAATGTCGATGTAAGTCAGGTAGTTACCAGGTAGTTGGAGAGAAGAAATTGATCTGAAATAATTTATGGAAAGAGATTATTTTAAATTCATTTTAAATATAAAGTAATTTTATGCTCATTTATTTCTAACCAGTTAAAAGTCAATTTTTTTCCGCACTTATTTGAACCAATTTCAGCGCAGAAATAAATCTCATCTGATTTTTATTGTGAAATTGATGTGAATTAATTAATAAAGACTATATCTCTTAACCTAAAAAGTAGATAGGTTTGCGAACATCGAATGCAGAGTCATATTCAAGAAGCATGAAACTATCGGACAACATGTTCAAAAACCGATGACAGGTGACTTAAAGAAGTCGGCGTTGTTTATGTTATCGAATGTAATGATCGTAAGAAAATGTACATTGCACAAACTGGTGGGTAGATTTGATTGCAACAAAACTATTGTTAGGGCGACCAACCTTACTATTATTGTTCTTTCCTCACTATAACAAATTTCATAAGCAGCTTAGTCATAAAAAGTAATTTAGTACCTGAAGATGTTCCCTCTTAAAAATATATTGTATGAGAAAACTAAAGTGGTAATTGAGCTGTACTTATTGCAATATATTTTTGCAATACCGTTTTGAAGATTTCTGCAATAGATCACTGCAGATTGTAGACAAGAATTGTATCAGAATCTGCAAAGAAAGTTGTAGATGTGTTTGATGTGAGTGAGACTGAATGCAAAAAACTTCACGATCTTTTTCTCTATAATAGTGTGGAAGCTAAGAACCGTTAATTTAAAGTTCATGCACCGAATCAGTTTAGACGGTTAGTTTAAAACTTACAAATTGAAAATTTATTAAAGTATTTTTTTTCAATACTCTTCCATAGTTTCAAGAAAAACTGATACTGTTCTACAAGTATCCAATTTTGTAAATCCACTGGTTAGAAAAAAGTGAAATATTCATTTGATTTGCTGAAATAACTAAATTTATGCTTCTATAATTATAATTAAGGGGGATAGACTGTTCCATTTGGTAAGATAGCTCCTTGTAGTGTTTTTGCTTTTAATAACTGTTCATTTGTGATGTTACTACTGTGTAAATTAGCATTTGAAAATATTGCATCTGTCACATCAACATTCATAAAATTTGTTGATTGTAATTGAGAAAATGCAAAGCTTGCATTAACACAATTTGATGATTGTAAATTTGCATTATCCATCGTTGCATGGTCAAAATTTGCATTAACCAATGAGATCTGTTTCAATGTTGCATTTTGTAGAATTATTCGTGATAAATTAATTGAATTGTAGACATTATAAATGTTAGGCAGAATTGTATTAGTTAAATCAGCGTCATAGATGTTTATCGATGGTTGATGATTTGTCATTAATAGATTTAAATCATATAGAAATTTTATCACATGACCTTTACGAATAGAATCTAATTCTTGAAGAGAGTGTAAAGTTATTGTACGTGCAACGGTGCGTGGCACTTCATCATCATTATCATCGTTGAGATCGCTAGCATACTGAAGATATAATTGAGTTAGTTCATGTTGATAATCAATAAGTATCCTTTGCCGTTGGTGTTCAATGAATAAATAAAGATCATGTTGTTGTTTCATATTGGCTAATTTCAAATCATTTTCACTTCGTTGATCAGTTGTTTGAATTTGATTAACAGAATAGATTATTGTTAAAATTCCAATAATTGTTGGTACGAGTATATTAGATAGCAAATTTAACCATTCAAACCATGAATGATCACGAATACGACGAGATTTGTTGTTGTTCGTTGTTGAGAATGCCACATCATTTATTGCCACATTGCTTTGGTTTTTATCATTTAATTTATGTACCTTATATTTAACATTTCCATCGGATAGCTCAGACATAATTCAGTGTTATATATCATCTGCAAATAAAGATACCAGTTATTAGAAAGACAATTATAAGAAAGTTATTAGAAGAACACATACTTGTTAATAAGGCTTAAAACAATATTTTTAAACAAATTTTGTAAATAAAAGATTAGTGAACTAATATTGTTGATTCACTTACTTTTTCAAATAAATGTAAGTGGTGCAGTGTAAAAATGGATCAGATTTTTCATCAAAAAATGAACTGACGTCTAGAAAAGGTGTTGGTATTATTGGTGTCTGCTTTTTTTTCTATTATAGTATGTTATCAGATATTCTTTTATAATTTTTATTTGATTTTAAAACGTGGAACAATTATAGAGTTATTTCAACAGTGGCATTTTTGTAAATGTCAAAAGTAATTACAAATACGCGTAACTTACTGATTGTATAAAATATCATATGTACACGATTATAAAATAATAGAAAAGTGGAATAGTATAACTCCAAAAATGTATTTAGTAAATTGAAATTATAGTCAAGTTTACTTTTGTATTTGTGTAACATAAAAGGAAGCGTATCGAGTAAAGGATGCTTAATATAGTGATCCGTCATGCAATATATTTTATCAATACATTAAATTCTTATTCTATCAAATTGAGTCTAGAAAGTCAGAAAATCGCCCGCAATTTTCGAAATTCATTTTCTATAAATTAGAAATTAATTCCACTTTACAGTGTATATCAGTATCTCTCAATATGAAGCTGAGTGAGAAAACTGTACACATATAGTATACTAGTTTGACATGTGCCAACACAGAAACAATGACTCAAGTTTAAAAATATTTCTCGATTTCGTTTAAGCAGTTAACGAACAACTAACGAATCTCTAAGAAATCATCTACAGTGAGAAAATCGGTTTCGATATCTGTTTCCTCTCATTTCAACGAGCCAAGAACAGATCCAATGATTAGATGGGGTACGAGAAAATTGCCTTCGTTGATCAAAAAAAGTCGATGAAACAACTATTGAGGAAGCGTCGATCACTATATGAGAAACATCGAAACAATATCAGACAAAATCAGTGATCAGTCGTTATTAGAAAACAACCGAACATACGCTGACGAATACAGATTTTAAAATTCTTTTGAATGAACACCACAAATACAGACTAGTGCAAGTATCGCTTGTTATTCGTATCACCAATCCTACTTTCAATGGGGTCGATAGATCAACTCCTCTTTACGTCGTTTTCGACGGCGTTGGGAAAGAAATAACAACGAGATTTTGTGACGGAGAGTGTTCTACTTTTAGTTGTTTTTGTCTGATCAATTTTATTAAATGCTTCATGAGTGCTTCAACGATCTTAATGGTCGAGAAAAATGAAGTCAAGTTAGAGAAAAACGCAAAAATCCTTGTTACTGTCTGAAATTGATCGCTTTTCCTAGAAAAAACTACACAAATAACTTTTTACCACTGACAGAGATCATATTAATGTAATTTCTAAATTTTTCTAACTATCGCAGATGAAAGCTCTATTATTTTAGTATAATAGTTGATACCAAAGTTGAACCCGATATCTTCTTGTCCCCACAAAACCAGAATGTTTATGTTTTTAAGTACATATAAATTAATATTTGGTTTTAAGTTAAACTCATTATGTAGTATTTGTCTAACAATATTTAACAGTAGTTGAGGTATTGACAAATGTTTCAAAAATTTTAGGATCTTTTATTTCTTTTGTGTCTATCTATTTCGGAAAAGTTTTCTCCATCTAACTAAATTCGAAAATATGTTTATTACATCTTTTACTCTTATAACTGTAATCTGGCATAGCTTAGAATTCAAAACTCTTCTTATCTATTTTTTCATACGCTAAAATAGCAATCTTATTTATTTTACGAATCGATTTTATAATATTTGAAGTTCTAATGTTTTGCTTAAAATACTACTTTAAATACAATTTGATTCGATTTTGTTTCTGGCTAAAAAAATCTTCTAGTTCTGTTTCTCTATTTTGTCATCCTTTAAGCCATTTTGTTCCAGTTTTGTTTTTAATAAATCAGTTTTAAACTCCCATTTAATTCAGTTTTTAACTATTTCATATCGAGGGATTGTCCAATAATATTTATCTTCATTAGTTCACTCAGAATTTTCTCAGTTTTTAATTCAATGCTTCTCTTAACCTGAACATTTCTTTTTTAATTTTTTCCAATTCATTTTTTGGACATACAATTCTTTATGTTCTTATTTTCAATCCAATAAATTATGTCTAACAATAAATCAGCTTTAATTTCACTCGAACCATTTTCTAGATTAAGTAATTCTTGTTGGTAATCGAATTCTAAAAACCGTAAAAGTTCAACACCTTTTCTAGATTTTTTTCCCAAAACAAGAAAAAATATTCTTCGTTAATTTTCATGATTTTCGACATATTGGATTATTGTCCATAACTTTTTTCTAAATCATGAATAAGTGATTTCCCATATCCATTTGAAAAAACTGTTTTTACAGTTAGAATTTTCTAGAAGAGCAAATTGTAGATGAACGATTCATTCAAAGGAAAAGATATTTCTCCCAGATAACACGTTTTGAATTCAAAAAGCTTTTGTATTTTTTCAGAATGTATTTTTATGTCAATATTTTCCATTCTATATTCAATACGCAATCTTCTTTAATTTTCAAGTAGGCAAACGTTTTTCTCATTTGATTTTCAATATAGTTAATAGAGAAATAGACTTTGGAAGTAGGTACACCATTTATTTTGGTGACCTACTGATGTTGTGTGTCTTAATAATTTGTTCACGTTGTTTTGAAATATCGATAAAAAATTCATAAAACTCTTTGTTTTTTCGTTTAGAGATAAGATTTGCCTAGCATATTTCAGACAAATTGCCTCAATCATCGAAAACATTTTTTTCTTTTGAAATCTTTCAAAATTATTTATGAATTTTTGTTTGAATTCTGAAACAACTATATCCTTATATCGCTAAATTTTGACGATTTTTCATCGACGTACTACTTTTAAACTTTGACCAAATATTAATTGTCATTTCACACTTCTGATTTCTACATTCAATTCTACGAATAGTTGATTAATCAAAATCATACATAATTTTTCCAATCAAACGTAAAATGTAAGAACTATATCTATCAACATTTTGAATATAATCAAGATCAATTTCCTTCAATGAAATATGATAAACAATCATTCTAGACGTTCTGATTAATGCTAGATTGACCGACCATTTTCGTTACAGCCTCGTCCTTGGATCTACGTTATTTAGCAAAACTTTCATTATCTATATGAGATATATCAGTTTAGATATTTATTCATAAAGAAAAACTTAATCGGAAACGAATTTCTTTTAAAAAAACCTTGCATAAAACTAAAAAGCATTCATACAAATTTAAAATGTTATATTGTTTAAATATGAAACAGCACGAACAAGCAATCAGTTACTCGCATCATCATATATAGTGTCATGATTATATTTTCACAGTTTCTTTTGTTCTTTTTCAATACAGAGTCTTACAAATCAGGGATGAAAAGCAGGAGAAAATCTTTTATTGCACAAAATTCTGATAACCAACCAACATAAAATAAACTTATTTTGAGTTTGTATTAGGATACAGGTAAGATCGGTTTACTCTCAGTTCGTCCCAAATTGCTCACTCGCACACCTGCTCGCCCCTTTGATGTTGTTTGATCTTACAAAGCCAATTTGGGACGAACTGAGAGGACACCGGTAAGATCATAATTGGCACCATTCAGTATGTAAAGAATTTACATACATGTAACGCCACGCAGCTCCTACCACGTTTTACAAGACAATTATAAAAGAATATCACTACTGGATTTACAACATTATTGTAAAAACATCATCAGAAATAAAACTGAAGTTGTTAAGAGATGCACATGGATTTAAAACAAACCTTCCCAGGAAAAGGTTTTGCGGAGCGAGGGACCGGAGGCCGGGCCATGCCTGAATCGATCAAAAGATTTTGCCTGACGTTTTCTTAATTGGTAGATATTTTGAAATACCTGGATTTCATCGTTCATCTCTTTTAATATGTAGGTTTTAACTTTTTTAGGATTGATAGTATTGTGTGAGATTTTGTAGAATAATTCTCTCTTCCTAATTTTATTAAGATTAAAATTTACTTTTTTGACATTTCGAACTCTTCTTCTTCAAAATAATTGTACATAATACAAAATGTCATTAACCTTCCTCATGAGAATTGAGTCTTGTGTGACGTGTCTTTAGGAGTGATTGCACGAAAGCGGCGACGTAGGGTGCTCAATTCTTTTTTTTAACTTTCATTCTGATTTCATCAGTTCGTAGCCCTACTAAAGTTAAGTATATTCTGAAATTTTTAGCCAATAGGGGTGTTTCATTGATCGGAAATAAATTTTTCATCTCGACACATCACTCTATTCCACACGTTTTATGACTTTTATGTTGAAATTTTCAATTTTGTTTTCTCTTACTTTTTCATTATTACTTTTCTCTTCCTTTCTATTTCCTCTCATACTTGTGTGAAAACTTTCTAGGACTTGTCCGTTTTCTGAAGGAAAAGAAAATTTGAACTACAAAGTTTATATACGAGGATTTTTATGGTTTCCAAGGGGGGGGAGGGTGGTTGTCAGTAGCTATAAACACCATCCCAGTAGCTGATCAAATTTCAATATAGATTTGGTGTTTACAGCTCCTGAATCGACTGGTAACAGACAGGCATTATTGATCTGATGTTGTTGGACAAAAGTTTTAAAAATTATCACCATATCTCTTCATATGAACAGAAAAGGAAGCTATTAATTAGAAGTTTCACTCGCGTGCTACTATTCTTATTTAACTTGCTTAAGCTTTTTTTCTAGAGCTATAGTTCGAGGTGTCAGGAAGAGTTTTTGATCATTCGTCAAATCTCAGATATCCTCCTCTTTGAAATGTTGTATGGATACAAAAAAAGGGATGATAGAGAAGGAGAAATCGCCTCTCTATGTTTGTATATATATGCAGGATTGCGCAACCTAGACTATCTCTTATGAAGAATTACATTCAATAGTGCCAGAAATTACAAGGTTGCGGTTATATATTTGTTATCGTTTCTCTTATTTTTTTTCTTCTATGTGTACAACGTGCTGTGAGAGTTCAACGACCGTAATAAGAATAAAATAAACATATATTGTAACCAAAACTCCAATTTTAATTTTGACTATAACACATACATATGAGAAGAGCGGAGAAGTGGAGACGGTAGAAAAAAACCCTCGGGAAGCATACCATACATATTTGAAAAAAGCTATATGATAGTAATGATGGTATACGTTTAAAAGAAACCTTAAGTCAGTCGTTGAGTATATTCGGCTGTCTTTCACTCTGTGTCGTTAAATTGAATTATGCAGTGATTTGGTTATTGAAATTTAAGTAACAAAACAACAAACAAAAAAACAATCCTTAAGTAGAGAGCAATTGTGCTGCGCACAAGTTGCGATGTTGACAGATTGTATCCGATCTGAATCTGCAGAAGCGTCAATAGTAAATTTACCACATCAGCTCCACTGTGATTTAGTTGCTTCAAAAGACAGATTTAAGAAAAATGAAAGGAAAACGAAATTTAAAGAAGACAGAGAGAACTATTTTTAATGCGGTGCGAAGCATACCGCATTCTAGTAATAAACTGTATTTTTACTTTCTAGGCTACAAAACTGTCAGTTTCTGCAATAATTTTCTCGTAAACTAGAACGGCTACTGTCAAATTTTAAATAGGAGCAGTGAGGCCGAATTAGTAAATGTTGTAGTTTTTTCGAGAAAGCATAATTAATGGTAGAACGTTTGTTTAACAAGGAAATTAATTAATATCGATTTTCGCTCTCTCTCCGGTGTTGTATTCAAGTCAAGATAAAAAATTCAACTCTCTACTTTTTCCGAAATTCTCTAAAATTTACCCAAATACAATCCAGTTAATGCTATTGCAGCTGTAACAGATAGAATGACAGTTCTACTGAGTTCTCTGTTGCCGTATCCTTCATTCTCTTGATCCTGCTTCGCACCGCATTCGCAACTCTCGTTAGCGTGATTGCCGTCCAGTTCATGTTAAGAACAAATGGCTTAACAAACAACAGAACAATGACTTAACTTTTCCAGTTATCATTTTTTTTGTCCCAATAACTGATTTTTTAGATTAAAGATGATTTCAAAGTATAAATTCATAATAGAACAGAAGTTGTCTGCACAATCAATCTTCTCGGCGATGGTCTTCACCAGCAGACTGTTGTAGCATTCAACCGTGATATCAAAACAGTTCGCAGAGAAATTGGGTTTGGATAACAACAGGTTAAAGAACAAGAACGGCAACCAATGACTTTGGTTGAAATATATGGTCTAGTTGCACCAGAAATGATGGATGAAGATGATAAAGACAAGAAAACGTCGTCAAAGAGACGGAAAAGTAGAGAAGAAGCTGTTAAAGATTTAGTTGATGAAAAAAAAAAGTTATGCAGACGAAATACACAAGACAATTGTATCATACAGTAACGACGAGTTACCTACCGGTAACAGTTCAACTTTTACAGTCTTGTACGAAATAAATCAAGTTTTAAAACTAAAAATACGATCCTTTTTTCCAACTGAAACAATCTTAAAACCGTACAAAAAAGTCGCCTGACAACGTGCTCTCTGAAACTTATAAAGAAACTTCCTTCTCAGGAGGTCCTGTCCTATCGCCTTTGAATCGAAATACAGTTTTTTTAAAATAAGTTATCGATGATGTTAATTCTCTGAATATGAACTTCGCTTTTACCCATCGTGAGTTTTCCAATAGTTTTTCAGAAGATCCCGTTGTTTTTTCGTTTGACAAATAGTAATTCTTGTGCAGGTAAGTCACGTCACTTTCATAGTTGCAAGTCTTAATTCTGCGTCTCTTTCAAGACCGTAGAGTACTTTATAATCTACCGTCCAGTCGAATAGACCACCGCCTGAGCAAATCCATGGATTGAGTTCAATGATAAAGATCGTTGCATCTTCCAGTATGACTACGTCAAGTACACAATTCGATGGTAACTTTTGCGAATGTCTGTAGTCGTTGATAGCGTTTATAACCGTGTCAATGTATTCCTGTGAGTGGTCTAACGGTGTATACCACTGTTGCTGTGTAGCCGCTGTGATTTTATTAGCCCATACGAATAGGCGAAATTCGTTATACTTGCTGATCAAAGAATTCCAGGGTTTGAGGATAATGTAAGTTGATTTCTTTTGTCGCTGCCATTCGCGTTTGAGCAGTGTGCGACTAGTCGTGATTACATCCAGTACGCCTTTGGCAGTGTCGACACCTTTGATACTGGAATCGTGCTTACTTGACTGTGCAGACAATTTCACAAACCACATCGGATGAGAGGCCATAGCCACCCTTATCAGCGGTAGCAGGTATTCAATTGCGTCCCGTTCGAGAAAGTTCTTAATTGGACGATCATTTTGCAGTCGAATCATAGTAATCTCAGCCATTTCTTCTTTGTATCTGTTAGGGACAGGTATGATGTTAGCGAGTCCCATAGTTTTCTCATCGTGATGATGTTGGTAGTCGAAGGAGTCAGTATACAACATCAGCAGCTGGTTCAATTGGTCAGACATGGGAGTTTGGGATACAAAGGGAATTGGAAAGTCATCTTCTACTCTGTATTTAAGCGTGAAGAGATAGTCTAAGACTGATTGTGGAAGGGCATTGAAGAAAGGACGCCATAGAACCATTTCATCATCAATTTCACGAATCGGCGCCACTGACATGACATTGCAGGTGTTTAATGGAGCGATGATATCAATGTTCACGTATTTTACCTTCATTGTGAGATCTTACTTGGTACAGGCAATTCAAAATCTGTTTTTGGCTTCATCATACATCGTTCGAAGCAGGAATTGAACTGTGTAAGAAAAACTCATTTTGAGCCGTACCAGAGCACTTTTTCGCACGAAAATCTAAAAAAGAGAGAGGCCGTATCTGCAAAATATCACGCCTCTGTGCCAACCATCAGTTAATATCATTATAGGTGGTACTATCTTATATTTTTCCTACTCGCGCTGAAAAATTTTGAACGTTCAATCGATGCGTGGCCATATAGGTTTATTTTCGCAAATTGTCATAACACTGCCATCAGGCGCACATGAACTGTACATTTTATAATACAAGAGGAAGGACGTGTAACTCTTTGCTCATTTGCTTGAATTAGATCAATTGCTCACAAACTGGATGTCTTTCGTAGTTGTTGGTTCCTAGAAACCGCAACGATTTAAATCGCGATCATGTATGTTGGTCGGTCTTCGAATAGTGGTCAACCTAAAAGTTTTCAATCTGTAAATAGCTTTCTCTTCTCGTTCTTTGACAGTATATACGCTGCTGAATCATCATCAAAAACATACAATCAAGTGTCAATATTTACCTTAGTCATCGCCGTCTTTCGTTCCAAGTTCTGCGACTGTAAAAGGTGTAATAATAAAACCAGCGCACAACGCACGCGCAGTCAAAATTATCAAAGTCAGCCATGTATCTCGGTTATTCTGTAACCGAATAGGTAATTTTATTTCTGCACCATTAGACTGCAAAGAAAATTGACGTTTTCAGCAATTAGACGGCGATGA
>CAJNOQ010002474.1:0-24159 GCA_905250885.1 Didymodactylos carnosus | reverse complement strand
GATAAACAATTTTTTCAAGGAAATCAGGAGCAATTTTTTGAAAGTCGGCAGTGAAAAGGGAAACATTTCTGGTCATTTTCACTCAAAATCATATTGGGCCATTTTCTAGTAGAAATCGTTTCCCGTCATTTTGAAAAATAATTCCATTTTTTGCCATTATTTTCTATGGTTTTATTTTAAAAAAATTGCTGAAAATTGTATGTATTAAACCAGATTTTGTAATTAATCTGTTATTAATCTTCCATTTTATCTGAAAATGTTCGACTATGTGTAGAATATAGTATGTCTTATTCATCTTTGTAGTCTAGTTTTATTCATAGAGCAAATAATTCGTGTTCTTTCATCATTTAAATCATCACATCATATGCTCTTATAATCAAATACATCAATACTGTCGAATAAAACTAATTTTATAAAATCGACTCGAATGTAAATCTTGTAGTGAAATCATTCTGAAAAGTCAAGAACCTGAACTTCTAGAAGTTCCTTGGTTTCTTGTACTAAAGTAAAGTCTTGCTAATAAAATGCACGATAAAGATTTTTAAGAGGAATTTTTTAACATTCTTAAGTTCTTATCTTAAGATCTTGGTGATCCTTGAATTTCCATTTTGTTTAATAGTATTATTTACATGTGAGTGCGGATAGAACAACTTCGAATTTTTTTTCGTCCTTGTGCATAGTTATACAGCATCTAAAATCGTATATCTGATGGCTAAGAGGCTATTATATAGTAAAAAGAAAAATACTAAAAGTTACATCGAAAAATATTTTCAACGCGTATGCTGAATTTTTTCTATTTTTATACTTCGTATTTAATGTAGGAGCAATGCCATTATTATCATTTGGATTAAACAGAACCATTAATAAAGTAAACAGAAGTAGTTTTTAAGTCAACGAAGTGAAAATGAAACAAGTTTATTGGCTCTTTATTAGAAAAAAGAATTTTTTCTAGACACTTTTCTCTTTTGATTCAACCACTCGTTGTCAGTGAGCGTATATTGTACATATTTAGAATCAAGATCCTTCAAATGTGAAATTAGTATAGATGAATAATATGAAGGCGTTTCTTTTTAATAAATGCTTTAATTTACCAGAAAATGAATATATTTTCACGAGCTTAGCTCTACCAGATAATTAATAGTCACGCGATGCTATATATATAATGTATATTCAGCATAAATATTATTCTTTCATGTGATAATGAATCATCAGCTTTCATACTGTATAGCATATAGTGTTAAGAGTAAGGAAGAATAAGATTTTTAGTTAAAGCAGTCCTTGTGCCAGAAATGACGATTTTCACCAAAAATATCGATTTGAGGAAAAATACGTAGTTTTTTAGTCCAAAGCGTCTTCTTTCGAGTTCTGAACACGATATGAAAATTTTTTAGAAACTTCTCTGGAAGTCCCACATGAAAGAACTGACCAGAAAGTGTTAGTTTCAACAAACCAATTCAAATTATATTATTCAAAATATATTTCTCATATACCATCTGAATACTTTAAAGTTTCATGAGTGTTCTAATTTTCTCTAATTGTCAGTCATTCAACTTTCCAGTCGTTAGCATGGTTATCTCTAGTCTAAGATTATTAATTTAACTGTGGTTTATTATGATTCAAGTTCAACAATTCTCACGTCAATCGTATTTTCATCTTTAATTATAATCCATCTTTTTTTTATCTAGAATCAACTTTTTTGGCATTCAATGACCCTGAATTAGTATCAGTGTCAATGGTTAATCTAAAGCAGTTATCAGTTAATAATATAGTAGTTAAGAATAAATATTATTTCAATGCTAATCAATAAAAACTGATGCTGCTGTACTAAGAAAATTTCATTCGGGTACTAGGAGAATATCGAATAAATCTTTTAAATTATTTCAATCAACTATTGATTAAATAAGAAAAAACGGTATATTTCGGCTAGTACAAATAACTCCACAATATTAAGAGATTGACATGGCATTTTGACCTTCATTTCAAAAACTAACAATGCTATAGAATAAGTACACGTTACATTATTTATACAGAAAAATGAGTGTGAAAACCAGAATATTTTTGTTCTAAGTTTAACTACAGTACATCAGTATAATTTTTTGTTTCACCATAGATCTCTAATCAAAAAATTTTCATCCTTACATTCATACTGTTGTCACAAAATATTTCAACTTTAACATACGTACCATCATAACATAATCATTCATCTATACAACAATATAAGAAATTCTTAGTTTCTTGCGCAGCTAGGGTATTCGACACTGATATTAGAAATGAATTTTCGATGGTTTCTCGCAAAAGTTTCTTTGAATTACATTCAAATTAGTGAGACAATTATCTAGAGAATCGTCCTTCAGCGCGAAAAGGTCAGGCATTTGAGTAGTATTTTTTGACTTACAGATGTTTGATATATGTCGATATTTTTTCGGAACGTTGATACAGAAATGTAGTTATCTCTAAGTGTCTGCCCTTTTTTAAAAAAATGCCAACCCTGATGTTAAACTATCACTATTACATTCTTGAACTTGAAAGTTTATTTTATGCCCAAGAAAACATCTCGTAACAAAGGAAAATACAAAAAACCAAAGGCTTGTAAATAAAGTGCCACCACGCGGAAAAGAGAACAACCGCGAAAAGAGAGTATAGAAGAAAAAAAACAACAACAGAAAACAACACACTTATAAGGATAGGTGAGCGCGAATGTATTGGATCCGGTTTCTGTACAATATCGAGTGTACGAGTTCTTTAGTCATTTCGTTTCATCCTTTTTAGTTTAGAAATAAAGAAAAAAATTGTATATTATGTGCGGAACGAGTGAAAAATAGCGAAATTTCAAATCAATTCAGACCACTAATTCTTTTTCACCCATAATACCTTTATCATTTGAACATCGAAACGCATTTATTCAAAAAAAAAAAAATCTATTTAGGAGGAAAAAGTTTGAGTTATTATATACTGTAGAAAATGGAACGTATAACAGATGTAAGACAATAAGACTACATTTTAAGAAACCTGCAGTGGTCAAAGTTTTTGTAAAGTGAAAGATCGAGTTAATCTACTTTGTTTTTTGATGCATTACGCCATGTATATATATGTGACGTCGATACAACAAAAGAAAGAGAAAACAAATTGTTTTGATGTAAACCATAACGGACAAGGATTTTTTAGAGAACGGAATTAGGGCTAAAAAGAGAACGGTTACCTATTTATGGTCAAATTTGGACTGATTAGAGTACGGTTAGAATTATGAAACGAAAAAACCGAAAAGAGAACGGTTCAGAATTCTGAATTCAAAAGACTGAACTGAGAACGGTCATACATTCGAATAGTGAATTATTATCTATATATATCTTCCATTACCTGCAAAAAAATATTGTACAAAAAAATGCAAATATATATGATATTTCAAAAAAGTAGAGCAAGACTAGATTTTTTTGATCTACCACATTTGTTGTAAGCGCTCTTCCAGTATATTGTGTTCACCAGATCTTAACCCTCGAAATGATTCGTCTTCATTTCTCTTTTGTATAGTATGCAGCTGAATATCACATGATGGAAATTTCTTGTATGAAGCACACCGATATGTATATTTATTGCCTTTGGTACTTGATTCACTTCGAAATCTAGATACTTTATTTTCTGATATTAATTCATTAAGTTCAGTTTCCGTATTACAAATTCACAGTAGTAGCCATTGTCTGCGCATCATTTTGTTTAGAATATGGTTTTTTTACTATTTACGTATCGATGGGTAAATATGAAGAATCGTCCGTACGAAAAATTCTACTTTAGAAACTGTACACATACAATGAAAAAATATCTTTCAATATCGTTCTCTTTTCTGTCTTCTATAAAAAAATTCGAAAACCGTTCTCTTTTCAGTTCCGTTCTCTAAACAGTGTAAAAATTTAATAATTCGCACTCCGTTCTTCATTCAGTCCAAACTCCATTCTCTTTTTATACTTTTTCTAACCATAACTGTAGATCAAAAATCTAAATATAGCTGTGGTTATATTATACCAGTCGCAGAAATTATTTCAGTTTTGTTAACAATATTTTTTAACAATTCATGCCACTTCAGAAACGTTTAACTCTTGGAAATAAAAGGCGTACGAATAAAAAGTATATCTATTAGACAATACTTTATTAATAATTTACGAATAATCATATACGAAAACTATTTATCTAACTGAAGTCTTTTCAAATTTATGTGTGCAATATTTTCGAGTAACTTAAAAGAAAATATATTACTGCTATTCAGACACTATTGTTACCGAATCTTAAATAATATCTTTCAAAAAAGTCGATTACAATATTCATAGTAGTCTATCGTATTTCCATTGCATTCTTCTCTTAACTTTAACAAAGAGAGTTCGTTTCTACTATCTAGAATAGGAAGAAGTAAAGAAAAATGAAGTAAGTTTTCATGATGTATATGTAAACCGTTTGTACAGCATCCACTAAACTCGTTATAACACATTACATATGATGTTTAATATTATGCAAAAGTATATATATCATCATTATGTATCAAGTGAAATGAAATAAGAGAGATCTAAAATGCACAACAACGAGAAAATGTCAAATTAAATAAGAAGTCATACATATTATCTCATCGCGTTCAATTTTCATATTGTTATGATTAAGTATACTTTTATGCATGCATAATATACGTCACTATGAACGACGATAAGTTGATCGATACATTAGTAAGACATCTTTTCGCACTATTCATTCGTGTTTACCTGGTCGTATAGTTTCTCTCTTTGTTATTTAATAAACATCGCGTAACAGTATCAACAAAAACGCATGTGTGATTTAAAGGTATATCAAACACACAATAGGAATCTTAAATTTTCTAATCTAATTTTCGTTTTATCGACCTAAAAATAACCTGTATGTATTTATTTTTTAGTCTATTATTTGTACTTCTTCTTTCTATAGTTCAGAAAAATCCCAAAAACTCTAAATATTTTTCGTAGGGAAGAGCGCTATTTTAAAAATATTATGTCAGATATGTATTTGGGGAGGGAGGAGAGGGAACAGAAGAAAGAGAGAAAAAGCATATATGGACGAATAATATACTATTCCTCATCAATATTTATTATTTGTATTAAATGAAGTAGAAAGGACAAAAAAAAAATTATATCTATGATTACGATCTAAATGAGTATGTGTGTGCACCGCCTCACTTTCTCTCTTTATCCAAGTCTAGATCGCGGAAGCAGGCAATGATGGATGAAGTTTTATATTGAAAAACACGTGTTTTGTATTGAAGAGTTAGTTTTATTCTTGCACACATCTTGCTCACGTTTTGGTGCACTTACTCAGGTGACAGTAAAATGTATATATATATATATATATATATAAAGAAAGTTTTTTGTACACTACTAGCGGCATTAATCATTTGTCATTTTGCTTTGTGTAACGCGAAAAACTTTCATTCTCTTTTATTGTTCGTTTTTTGACTATTCTCTGATACTTTAACATACCACAAAAAAAAAAAGAGAAAAAAGTTTGATTAAACTTTTTTGTGGCTTTTGCATCACTCTCTTGCGGCATGAAACACTTTTAACTAGACTAATTCCTGCTTAAAAATCGATAATTAAATCATCCTTTATGATATCATCAAAAATACCATTTCAAGCAAAATTTCGTTCAAGTAGACATCGTTCTAAACGAAATCGACGATCCAGGTCAAATGAAGATGTATTAGAGAAGTAGGTGATGTACGATTACCTATTGCTGGGAAACACAAGAATTTACGTAAAAAGTATTTTTTCAAGAACTTTTAATAGGAACTACTGGTTTTTAACATTCGAAAGCCAATACTAGAGAGAAGATTCTATAAAAAATAATGTAGTTTAAAAATCTTTTCGTAAAGTAAGGTTTTCCGAATGTTTAGAAAAACCTGTTAACCATGGAAAAATTTGAAACAGAAATTTCTTTAGACGTGAATAGTCCCAAGTGCCCTAGTTAAAAGGGAAGTCAAGAGAGTCCTTTATGGTTGATAGCCACGAGCGGCACGGCAGCTGATATCCTAAAAGATTAGAATCCAACGACTTTTATTTATATATTTTTTTTATCCAACAACTATTAAGCACTTCTTTTGAAGAAGACATGAAAAGATAGGTTTTCGACTATAGTGAATCTCTTAGCAATGTTTTCTTTCATTAAAAAGGTTTAGAAACCGAAATAATCCAGTTTAGGCTATTTTCGTGCGGATTTGAAAAATTTGTTCTGTGAGTTTAAAAAGGTTTTCTTTGATTTTACCGTACTTCTTGGTTTAATCAATGTGCAAAACATTTATATATCTTATGTAGAATATATTTTGAAATTGTGGATTTGTCTTTTTTATTTGAGATTAAAAGAATATATAGTCGTAATTCATCTTGTTCACAACATTCAGTCGAGTTTCTAGTCAAAATCATCAGATTTTCGCTCGATTGTAAATCTTTTCTATAATATAGGTCCACAAGAGATACTCTTATTTACCAATACTATTTCTCAGATGCACTTGATAGAATATGTTTTAAAAGAAAAATAGCTTTAACTTTCATATTTGTAAAAAATTTGTGTAAAATCGGTAAGATTTTTCAATTGTGTGTTTTGAACGGAGCTTAATTCTGATTAAATCTAGTGTAATACATGTTCTAATATGTAGTTTGCATGATTGGTGCTGTTCTGAGCATATGCATAGAAGTAGGACCCATTTAAAGTCTTATCATGGGTGATTTCTAAGATACGTAAGCATCCAAGAGGAATAACTGTGTATCAATATAGGTAGGTTATCGACTATGACGAGTTAGAAAAATCTGACATAACAGATAATACTGGTAATTGGAAAAGAATATGTTTAGGAGGTTCGGCAGTTGAATAACTCGCTAACGTATTTTGAAGTCCAGAAAATTCTCTACTTTCTTTTAAGCGAGGTTTTGTAAAGAACTTTGAAAATGTAGAAAAAATATAAGAATGAATCGTTGACCTTTGTGAAAATAATAACCAAAACTGATCAAAAAATTTAGACTCCAGTGGACCAGAACCAATTTTGAAAGCCGAAATGTTGAGCAGTGGGAGATAAAGCATTTCGATATATTTCCAAAACCTTAGAATTATAATGGGTTATTTTCTTACAGAAATCATTTTTTGTTCTTTGTTCATCTCACCTTCTGTCCTAAACGAACGATTAGTTGACTAGACGAATCAGTACGAACTTCTCGTTCGATATGTAGAAATAAGTATTTGCGTTAAAGTTCAGATAGAGAGAGAGAAAGAGAGAGAGAGAGAGAGAGAGAGAGAGAGAAAAGAACAGCTAGTAGAATAAACTAATTTAATAAAAAGTGCAAAAACATCTCTATTCATGCATGACAAGCTAGGCCAATTTTTATTCAATCCAACAAATACACACATACAAATATCGATATTAGCTCCGTTAGATCATAAAACAAAGTCAAAGTTCAATTGTGCTACTAAATTTTGTCCAGTTTATTTTTCACGACAAGTTTCGGGGTTTGATATGTTTTATTAGGCGACAAAGTATATTATTAATCGTCGAAAAAATCCCTAGAAGACAAGTTTAACCTGGATAACCAAAAAGAATCTTCTGTAGAGTCAAGGTAATGTTATTTGTGAGCCTTTATATTGAGAAAACAATATGATTGATTGTAGTACATTTAACCTGTCTAATATCAGGTGAATGCGCTAGGGAAAGTCCATCAAAAATCTCAATGACAGTTAGACTCTTTTCAATTCTATGGGCAAGAAGAAAAAGTAGAGTTTCTATATCGGGAAGTCAGAACTTATGATGGGCAGAACAAACGCATTATTCAAATTCTTTAAAGATGACAGGCAGGCTTCTGTAAATGAAAATAGCTAGATATGTATTGATGATGGATTGATACGTGGACATATTATCATTCATTTACTGTCAATAGACGATTGTTTTTTTATGTATGATTTAAAAGTTCTACATGTGTGGGCTACTGTCTACTTGTAATTTGAACTTTAGAGTGGTGTCTAGGATGTTAATCAAGAAATGAAAATCCGTATCGCTCTCGCGACAAAGAATATATATACGATATTTGTACATTTGATTTAAGAAGGAACATATAGTAAGAAAACTCTTTGCGTTCTTTGTTCTGTTTCATCACATTATGTATGAGCAAGTATCTTTTTTTCTCCTTTTGAATACGAAAAATGTGTAGTTAAAATGAATGCAGCAATCTATATGTACAGCTATCATACTTTTTTCTCGTATTGAAATAACATCTCCCTTTCTCTCTCTCTCTCACACACACACATACACACTCTCACGAGAAAGAAAAAACTTCTTTTTTTGTGAAATAAAATAGTAGTCAAAATAAAAAAAATCATATGGTGTAATATTGTCCGCAGTAGTTCATTTAGCAAACTGTGTAGTGTATATATACATATATATATATATATATATACAGCAAGTTTCTTTTCTTTCCTTTTACTCATTGCATAAAAAAGTTTGGTTTCAGAAACAAGGAAAAAGGAAGACTAGAGAAAAAAATACCTTTGTAACATATAAGTTTTTCTTTAAAAATTTATTTATCAAGTTATTCTTATTTCAATATGTTATATGAATTCATTACAAAATTTTGATGTAGATTCCATGATTGATAATATTGGAAGGTAACTAATAAATAATGCCAGTATTTTACCTACATAATACTAACATTACAACAGCGTTTTATCTAAGAATTGATTGTATGGAAAATTTTTTAGAAATTTGATTAATATATTGATCTTACTTTATATGCGTGTATTTCTCTCGTAATCGATCTTTTAGAATCTCTAAGGTTTCATCTTAGTGAGCAGAATAAGTTCGTTATTCATGTTTCTAGAAAAGTTGAAAATGTGACGCCTCTCCTGTAACATTAAGACATTATCATCGATGTATATGTTTTAACCTTCCCTTTTGACCGACGATTAGTTTAAGCCTCAATAAAAGAAAAAAGAATAAATTCGACAAATATTTATTCAAAGAATGGAAGGACTTGATAACAGGCGCATTATAAGGATCATAGATGTGCGCTTAATTTCTAATTCGTCATGTGTGCGCGAAATATAGCAATAATTGTGTTATACATGTATACAATACTACCCATACAAAGCGTTTACATGTTTGTAAACGCGTTTAGCGTTGCTGGCAGACGCGTGTGAACGCGTTCAGAATGAAAAATATCGATGCATTTGTAACCAGACACGTTTCGATAGGCTAAGATCTCGACTCATTCAAACGCAAATATTCACATGAGCCATAAAAAAGCCATCATTCTTCTGTAACTTAAGAACTATTATGTTTTACGATTTGAAATTTTTTAGAAAGATAGTTTATGTTACATAGAATGCTGATCTTCTGCAAAATTTTAACTACTTAGTGCTAATCTTATCGGCTAATCTGGTAAAGATATTTTTATTTTCTACATCGCAGAAAATTAAACTACAGCTGATCTTCAGAAGTTTTTTGCATAGCAATGAAGTGCATACCATCTAGATATTATTTTGAGATTTTAAGGTGATTCAGGCTTGATCCTAAGTTTGAGTCTGAGCCATGAAGTTCATTCCATTATTTTCGTTTGCAATGTAAACTCTGATCCGTTTAAGGCATAACTATCAAACTTTATGTGAATAACCTGTAGATATATCAGAGTATTCTCTAAGATTTTGAAGTTAAATGATTATTTCCAAGTAGTAAACAATTTTTTTTGAAAAGACATGATTTTTCAAGTGTGCTTTGTTAAAAATAAAATAATTGTAATTTTTTAAGAAGCATTAACTTAGATGTACAGTTTATAGACGGAATAGTTGAAAATGGAAATTATGGATACGACACTTTTAGTTCTCAGCAATGTAGGAAATAAAGTTCTATCAAAGAAAACTTGAAAATGTCATAGATCATCATTAATCCTAGCACCAAGGACTTTTGTGTAGTGCATAATCGATGATTTTTATTCTACAATAGTAAATAAACAGAAAAAGGAAAAAAAGGAATTTTTATACATACATATACTTTCTAGATGAAATGATCCTTAATTCAACTTGAAAAGACACGAAACAAAGAACAATGCCAAAATAGTTTCTTTTTTTTGTGAAGACATTTCAGATATTTTTAAGAGTAAACTGTCTTGCAAAAGATATAGAGCTGCATGAATGAATCGATTGTAATGTATTTTGTAACGCCTCCTGATATAAAATTTTGTACACACTTTTTGTTCTTTGTTTAGAATTTCAAATGGAACGGGTGGGGGAATTGGTAAACAACGACAAGCACGTCATTCAAACTGGTCTAGTTTAGGCAGTTTAAATAGTTTTGGAGAGTCTGTACATCAATCAACTACCACTCCACCATCGTCACAAGATCTAAAACAAAATGGTATTAATAGTAGTCAACGAGAAACATTACATAGTAGATTTGAATTTAAACAAACATTAGGAAAGGGGACATATGGAAAAGTGAAATTAGCACTTGATAAAAGAAAAAATGAACAGGTAAGCAGACTAAATAGTTAAATATTGTTACTAAACAAAGTCGTGAGTATAGCAGTACTTTCGAATGTCATTGATATCCCATCAACGATTTGTTTATTCCTGTTGGCAAAATAGACAGAAGCTAATATCCGTTTAGTTAAAAGCATGAGATTTATGTTTGGTCACCCATAATGAAAATCAAACCTGTTCTAGGTGGCAATCAAAACAATTAAAAAGTCACGTATAGAAAATCCACATGATTTAGCCAGAATTCGTCGGGAAATTG
This sequence comes from Didymodactylos carnosus, assembly GCA_905250885.1. Taxonomy (NCBI): domain Eukaryota; kingdom Metazoa; phylum Rotifera; class Eurotatoria; order Philodinida; family Philodinidae; genus Didymodactylos; species Didymodactylos carnosus. The sequence continues at coordinate 13,379 of CAJNOQ010002474.1, read as the reverse complement.
ATTTTATGACCGGACTTAATCATCCACATATAATTAAAATCAAAGAAGGTACTCATATTCCTCATTGTTCAACTCAATCATTATTTTTCATTGTTCTCTTCAGTGTATGAAAGTCGAGAAAAAATTATTCTTGTTATCGAGTATGCTAGTGGTGGTGAATTGTATGATTATTTAAATCGAATGAAGCGAATACCCGAAGCAGAAGCACGAGCAATATTTCGACAAATTGTATCAGCCGTTCATTTTCTTCACAAAGTAGTATGTTATGATCTACAAAAAGACTTTATTTTCTGAAAATTTCAATTTCAGAACCAAATTGTGCATCGAGATCTTAAATTAGAGAATATATTAATCGATCATAATGGGGACATAAAGGTATTTGTGTATTACTGACATATTGATTGACATGCAAAAACTGGAAAATTTCATGTTGTTTTAGTTGGCCGATTTTGGTCTTAGCAATAGTTGGTCTCCTCGACGACTTCTGCATACATTTTGTGGATCGCCATTATACGCATCGCCCGAAATCGTCAGTGGCATACCTTATTACGGTCCAGAAGTAAGTAATTAATATGTATTAGATAACAAAACTTATTTGTTTTCGCTATAGGTTGACTGTTGGTCATTAGGAGTTTTACTTTATACTCTTGTTTATGGATCAATGCCATTTCAAGGCGGTGATTATAATCGTCTTGTTCGTAATATTACATCAGGTGAATTTATCCAACCTCGAGAACAATCAGGTAAAAAATCATAACAATCTTGAAAACTATTTATTTTTTCCAGTAAATTTTTCTATCTTGTTTGGAATTAGTATAAGCAGTAGACTTTTTATAGGAGCTCTCGGTTTAATACGTAAATGTTTGACAGTAATACCGTCAAAACGTTCTACTGTCGATGATATAGCTGAAAATTGGTGGATTAATCTTGGCTATAAATGCCCGCCCGTCTATTTTCACAACTATACACCACGTAAAAATGGTGTGCAAACCCTCCATTTCGAACCTGCTGCAGCATCTAATTCAGTACCAATACAGTCAGAACAACCGTCCCATCAAATATCAGTGGATCCATCTATTCACATCAATGGTAATATCTCTTCCACTGGACCATCATCAAAAGCTAATTCCATTATCAACAATCATTTACCACAAAACAATTCGAACTATTCAAATTCTATACGAAACCATTACCATAGTACTACAACGACAACGAACAGTACCTTACCTATCTCAAACTATAGTAGTAGTAATACTAATGCAAAACCAAACTACTTTACACGACGAACTGTTAGTGAGAGAACTGGGATAAGGGATCGTAATTCACAACACTAATAATTTTTTGTACATAAATTTCTTCAGCTATTTTTTCAATTGAAGAAACATATTTCTGTACTAGAATGAATCTATATTATTCCGTTTCTCTCTCTTTCTCTCTAAGTAAGTTGTCTGATATTTGCCTAGGAGACATTTTGTTACGGATTCAGTCGATTGGATGTTAAGAAATAGTTTTCACTGGTTAAGATAGGACAGGAAATGCTTTATTACCTTTTGCACATATACTTGCGCGCGGTGATGGAGCTTAGCTAATAACCAAATTGCACAAATGCTCTTGTACTTTCTTTTCTAACTTTTTACAGGTGCATTACCATTAATCCAACTTTGTCTTATGCCCGATGCAAGTTTAAGAGCAACAACAAAAGACATCATGAGACACAATTGGTTTTGCACGGGTCCCGTATTATCATTACGTTCACATTCGTCAATTACTTCTTCGGATAAAATTCGTTATCGTAATTCAATAGCAGCACCGCCAACAGTAATTTCACATAGTTCACCTGATCAAACGTCAATACCACCATCATCGCCGACAAAAAACTATTTACGACCAGTAACTGATCAGAATGTCATCAACGATGATCATCGTTACCAGCTTCGAACGCCACCATCTTCTGTGAATAATCGTCATTCACCAAAACATCTGGCTGATATACCGATATTAACAGCCAATGATAGTTCACCTCTTACACCAGTTAGTCCAGCCGATTCTAATTCGCTAGTTGAGTTGGAACTGAATACCAGTTCATTCTTTTCGACATCAGATTTAACACGTCCAGCGACTGTAGCATCACAATCAACTACACCATTACGCAATAAGAAAGAATGGAAAAATACAAATAATCGTCTGTCGGGTATACCTGTTGCTACACATTATGTGTCTGATAAATCAGCTAAATTGTATAATCCAAAATCAGAGCAAAAACAACAGCGTCCATTGAGTTTATCTTTTGATGATAAACATGATCCAAATGATTTTCATTTTGCTGCTGCAAAACGATCATCAGTTAAGAATAATATTAAGAATAATAATACGCGTCATTCCGTATTTGATCCTGTTCCATCGTCTTTATTCGCTTTCACAGATAATCTAAAGTCGACACCACTAGCAGATTCTTCGATAGTGTTTGATACTGATAATAAAAAACATCGGCAAAACAACACAAATGAAGAACCGCAAGCATTTATACGAAAAGGTACAAAAACGACTTCACCCTCGTTATCTCCGCGTTCAAATGTTGATCTGGCAAACAGTAATTCCATAGTCGATGATTCAAGTAAAAGTTTAAGAAATCAAATTTATTCGCCTAATTCAAAGCTAAGAGCATCTACGGTGAATACACCACCGACACGATACACGTTAGCGAATGCACAATCAGTCTCGCCAACTATAAAAGAACAACGAGGGTTATCAGATGATCATAATACGTTAACACGTTACTTAGTGTCATACGATTTTGATTCAACAAAACCGTCTCCTTCGCCCATAAGACCGACCACGGTTATCGTCAATAGTCTCGAATCATCGAATAAAACTATACCATCTTTGACAGGTTCAACCATCGTCTCCGGAGTAAAATTTGTTACGCCCACTGTACGAACAACAACATGGACCGACGATCGAAATAATAAAATTAAGAGTACAAACGGTAATAACATGTTTGAAATACCATCATCATCCAAGTATACAGACGAAATGAATGATAAAAAGAATAATTATAATACTAACACGAATAACAGTAGTGATTCTCCTGTTAAAAAATTAGGTGAATTAGGTATTGAAACTAATACTAGTATTCCAACTCTAAGCTCTAATACTACAACCAACACTAATCGTCGAACTAACCCTACAACAGCTTCGATATTATGCTCACTTACTCTACCTAAACGTGATGGTTTACAATTATCATCTAATACGCCGAGAGATTCATGTAAAAAATTTGAAGATAACACGAATAATAGTCTAATGCCAATAAGAATTCAGGAATAATCTTGACAAATTCGACGAGACGAAAACGGTTAAGAATTGGATAGTTAAGTTAATTTATATTGAGTAAAAGAACCATATGTACGACGTATTTGTGGTTTCAACTTGAGGAATGCTATAACTTTGTCAGATTTCTACAATGACTAACATTTACGAACAATTAGAACCCTATTCAAATTTAGGTAAATTCTATATATTTCTCGTTCGAATGTGCTGCTCATATACGCTTTGATCGGTTATAAAGTCAGATTTCTCTTCATTCGACGAGATACTCTTTAAAATACCATCATGCGATTTCATAAACATGTCCTTCCATGTAAGATCTCAGCACGACTAAATAAATCGACAAATATTTTCGCTTCTAAGTGTAAATCGCTTATTTTTGTCACATAGGTAGAGGGCTGTACACATCTATAGACTATGCATACTTAATTTTGTCATTATATTTTTTTTTTTCAAACCAATCTTCCATTTACAGTGTTGTTGTATTTTTCATTTGAGTAATGCCCTGTGCCATAGTTGTTTCTCTTCGTTTGTTTCATATTTTAATACGTTTTTCTATACACGTTTTTGTACGAGTTGTGTTTTTCAAACGTTCATTTTTTTAATTCAGTGGCTCCGTGTATGTATGTACGATGTTTTATTGGTCTTTCTTTTGTTTTTTAGAGAAAAATATTTCGATTTTTTCTCTCGTTGAAACTGCACAAAAATTATTTGCTGCTGGTTGTTGTTTTTTTTGTTTAGTTATGTATAAGCTTCTTACATAACATATTTTTCACAAAATGCTTCTATATTTATCTGTTTATTGTTTTTCGCTCTCTATTTTGTGTTGATGTTCTTTCACAAATATGATTTTTGTACCATCAGAAATGAAAAAAATTTATTCTCACATATAGAAAACTATGGCTTTTAAGTAAATCTATATAGAACGTATCATTAATACATCAACTTAGTGCGATTTTGACGAGCCAGATCGTAGCCTTCTCGAAGTACTATCGATCTGAGAAAATCTTCGACTTCAGGGTGATGCTTTTATCTGGATATTGACACTTTACAATCACAGAGAAATAGTGTCATTTGTTCATCTACTGCCTATTTTTGCTGACCTCTTGGACGAGCACTTATTAATAGCTCTTTTGAAGTTAGCTGAGGTATAACGACAGGAACAGGGCATGGATAGTTGCGCTTGTACCTTTTTGCCTTTTCAAGTGCAAAATACTATTACTTGTACTTCAGAACAGTACTTATACTTTAAGTATATTTCAAGTACTTCGGGTACGTTGTTTCTTCTCAGGACTAATTTCGCAGTTTCTATACCTAGTTCAACGATAATGTGTCAATGACCTGATACCTGCGTCTGAATGCGCTGTGGATGAAAATAAAGCATGGAGAGAAGCTTTCTACTTGGTATATATTTCTATGTATTTCTACCTGATATTGAGAATCATAGTAAAAGCTTAAGAAATAATCCAGACAGTTCTCCAGGATTGTTCACCACTTACTGCTAACTCAGACCATCATATTATAGAAGAATAAAAATAAAATAGTAGTAAATGAGAACTAAAAGATAAAAAAGTGCTTGAAGTACTGGCAACTTACTTAAAGTACAAGTATTGTTTTTGAAAGTACAAGTACTTTTACTTGTACTTGTCCATGCTCTGGACGTGAGAAATAAACGAGATATCTGTTAAACAAGCTGTTACTGTCCAACACATTAGTTTGTTGTAAACCTATAGAAAAGCACAAGAAAATGCAGAAGCATAGACAAGTCGAGAAGTTAGTAGTGTTTTCAACGTCACCGATGTATATTATCCATTTAAGTCTTGTAGAATGAAATCATTCCAGAAACTACTTGTTACTATCTTTTCTCTATTCTGTGAAAACCCGTTCTTTCATTCTCCAAAAAAAAAGAACTAGGTAGAAGCATCACTGCAGTCAAGTGTTTGTTCTATGCTCCTCACGATATTGTATTAAATACTACCATGTTGTTTCTGATTTGTTTCACTCAGTTCAGATGAATTATGACCTACAGAGATCATTTACTTGCATCATAATTTCAATTTCACGGTCAATAAAATTATCGAGCATTGGAACCATAAGATGAGTTTCAACTACAAGACGAGGAAACAATATTAATAGTGAACATGAAAGAAACTGTGTCAAATATATTTTGAGTTCAATCACTGGAAGTATATGACCAAATCGATTATTAATATTTATTAGGTCAGCGTACTCTGACAAAAGTAGAGAATTACTATTTGTCAGTAATTTTTTCTCGTTCATATCATATTACATCAAACATATGCTGAATAAATTTATGAGAAATATAGGAAATAAACTCGTAACTATGACAGACGTAATTGATAATTATTTGAAACACTAAGTCTTTATACGCGACGAACTTTTGATGAATACTGATGCAATCTTCACCATGAGATTTCATAACTGACAATGAAAATAAATAACGTTCGTATTTGCGGTTTATTTCCTATATTTCTCATAAATTTATTCAGCATATGTCTGAAGTAATATGATATGAACGAGAAAAAAATTACTGACAAATAGTAGTAATTCTCTGCTTCTGTCAGACGCTGACCTAATAAACATTAATAATCGGTTTGGTCATACGATCTTCTACGATGAATGAACATCTACAGGAGTAACAATAATATCATCGTCAGCAAAAAATATATTAACAACAATAATTAGTTTCTATTTAATGTATTTTCATATAATAAAAAATCGAAAAGATCGTTATTGTTGATCATTAACTGATGCGTCAGGGAATATTCTAACATCAAATGTAGAGCGATTATTAATAAGCAATAATTACCAATCGAATACAACGAAGCTCAATAATTAACCCCCATACAAAAAGGATCATTAATAAAATCATATTTTAAGGTTATTGTAGAACATCTCGTTTGTTTTCAAAGCATTAACAAAAGGACTGATTAAATCTTCGTTACCTGCCAGCTATGAAACTATTTAAAGGATATGCACAATTTAAAATGTACAATGATGTAAGGTTAACAGCATGTAAGATACTTGTTGAATATGAGTGGGTAAATATTTTCGAATTATGAAATTTTATTTTACTACCAGAAAAAGCTAATAAAGTTCAGTATCCTTTCAGTTTGACCCCTTTATCTAAATGACAGATACATCAGACGAGCCCTCTCGACTTCATTATGTAAAATTTGACATACAAGTCCCCCTTTTCTTAAGATTAAATCACCGTGTCTACATCTGATTGTCAATAAATGGCCGCATTAGCACAATAGAATTTCAATCGACTTTTTAATTATCACTTAATTTTAGATCCTAGAGTGTTAATACAATAGCTAGAAATTCATGTTTCTAGGAGTTCCATCCTAACTCTGTGATCATTTTTTTTTTGTTCAAATTTTAAAACGATTCATTCTTCATAGTTTCGACAAAATGATGTAGATTTTAACAAGTTTATTGATGATTGTTCTTGAAATAACTTCAACTATTAAGTTGTTTAAAATCGATCTAAAAATATTTCTCAACTTGAATTAAATCTGTCCTTTTCGCTTCTAAAACAAGAGATTATTACAAAACATTCTTAATTATTCCTCTCTTAAGTCTAACTTTGAAATTTATCTCAAGCTTCCATTATCTGTTTGTTTTCTGAGAACCCGGAAATGCAAGAAATTTTTCGATATACATATGCAAATGCTATACCTTCTTAAGGACAATAGGAAAAATAACAAAAGCTCTTCTGTTTTTTACTTTTTTATCTTTTACGTGCGTGCGTATATATGTGTGTGAGTGATCTTCTAGGCATACATCATATTACGAAATTAAGTGTTGATTACGCTTTTTTGTATGATGCTGATCTTTCGTTAAAATAAAAATAATAAAAAGAAAAGGAGCATCAAAAGATATCGTCTTGTTAACATTCTTAATTCTTACCTCTCTCAATCACATGCTACGAATTGAAGTACCATTACCTATATATTCTCATTTTCAATTCTTGGCTGAAAAAACTTTCAGTTAAGGAACTGTATAACATAATGATGCAAGTAAAATCCAAGACTGAAGCTCTGTTGTTAGTACATGTTCACCGACTCCCAAAACGTTTTATGAGTCAGAAAACAGACTTTTTGCGAAATACTCAGCTTCGCAACACAATATCATCTTTGCTCATAAATCGTCTTTTACTGCGTCGTTACTTGTAACAATTGTTAAAGAATGAAATAAACCACCTCTTTCTGTGGTTGATAGTACATCTGCTGCTCAATTCAATGTTAACCTTCAAGATCATATTAATAGGCAGAATAGTTAAATGTAAATGTAACTCTTTTTCTGTAGTTACTTTTGTTCAATCTTTCTCTAATCTGTCTCTACTGATGTGCCTTCAATAAACTCATACGTAGTGTCATATGGCATCTTTCACTCTTTTCTAAAGGTGTAACATTTACAGCGTATTGTTCTCTTTATTACTGCCTGTTATCTGTTTTTGATAATAAAGAATGATGAATAAATAAATGAATGACTTCGTTTTATTGTACTTTTTTGTTGAAAAAAAACACAAACATACATTCTAGGTTGAAAAATCAAACACAAAACAAAAAAAAAGAAGGAATTACAATGACCAAAGAATAAACAACAAGAGAGAAACGTCCAACTGCATGATTCAGCAGAGAAAAAGACAAGAGAAGATTTCATTTGTTTCGACTTTTGAATAATGAACGAAGTAGAAGAAGAGAAAAAACTAAAAACTGTTCCCGTATATAAAAAAAAGAAAAAAAAAGAAAGAAAGAATAATATCTTTCATATAAATATTGTTGTTGTTGTTTGTATATAGAAATCACACATGGTATATATATATATGATACATATTATACTTAATTAGTAATAATGAGAAAAGTCGGATCGAGAACAAAAATGACGAACGACTTGTTGTAGGGTATATATGTGTACGGGAGCTTAAGTAAACATTTATACACTAAAGAACAATAATAATGATGATAAATGTGTCATGTTTCACGAGCAGAAAAAAGATAAAAATGACCGAAACAATAACATAATTCTAATACTTGACGTCGAAAAAATACAGCAAAAATATATGTACAACGGAGAGAGAAATAGGGTTTTTATTTTACAAAATATTCAAATAGCGGAGCATATCTCATGTTTTAGTACAAAAGTGAATGGATGGATGTTGAAAAAACGTTGTACACACACACGCACACACAAAAAAAAGAAAAAAAAAACAGAAAGAGAAGAACTACGAAAATCACTGCGTCCGACATCAAAAGCATGAAATTTTTTTAAAAAAAATGACAAAACAAAGTAGTCTTTGAGAAGAGATAATGTATGTTCTTTCATTATACAAAATAGATATATGTATACCAGTCGATGTTTAAAAATCAAACATGACTAAAATAAAGAATAATTTTTAGAAGTCATTTCAAACTTTTAACAATTAGACGCCGAATCATACCTTTTATTCATTCTTAATTGTTTTATTTCTGTTTATTTCGTCGTCGTTAAAGAACTTGCACCCTCTGAAGTCGTTGCGTCAATTTGTCTGACAATGGTGAATCAGATGTTGATAATCGAAATAAAAGAAATAAACCAACTTTGTCGGCGGAGGCTATCCAAGAATGTGTACCAGGATTTGGATTAAAACGAATCTGTATAACGAGAAAATTGATTATTCAATATTAACTTGAAAAAATAAATAACTTACTTTTCTGTAAGTATGTACTTTGTGTGTTTCATCGTGTTGTGTGTCCACATTACTGCTAGCGTATTCCTAAAAAATAAATAAACATGCAATAAAAGAAACTAAATACCGCAGATAAATAAAGTACTAATTTAATGCGTGTTTTAGAAAACCGTACAGGAGAAGGTGAATTGGAAAGCGTTTATGTATGTAGAAGAGCAGTATCAACATCTTTCTAATATTACAGTGTAAAAAAAAATGAGAATAAGCGCAAGAAACTTTTACATTATTATTAATAAAAATAAATAAAGAACTAGGATCTCTTACTATTACTTATTCAAGTATTTTCAAAGATGAACAATATTGTTTTATCGGAAAAACGATAAACTAAACGTTCGATATAGTTTTTATATTTACCGTTCGTTCAATAGCTATTTGTACACAATATTGACCAGTTGGAACACCACAAGCAGCAGATTGGGCTTGATTATACTCTTGAATAACAAAAAAAAGAAGATTTATGCACAGAGTCATCAAAATTACAACACTTACGTTGAAGTCCAACAGGATCCGTAGCCAGATTTCCCGCCGTTGCTCCACCAGTTCCCGTCAAATATGTCGATAATTTTGCAACACACTAAATAGAATACAAAAGAGGACAGAGTGAATGCTTAACAGAACGTCTATTATAAACTCATACCACACTCGGTCTAAATTTTGCACCACCTTGATTCCATGTGGACGAATCTCCACGAGCCACATAAACAGTACCTAAACATTACAAATTTATTTAAATATGTCTGACAAAAAAGTTTTTCAAACAAGAGATTTTTTGCAGTGCAACGGTTTCAAAATTCGTTCTTTGTTCAAGGTGAGAAAAACGTTCTTCTCATGTCTAATAAATTTCTATGAGAAAACTCATTATAACACAGATGATAAATTCATCTTATTTTTATGCTTAGGTCAATTATTATTGTAAAAGTTATATAACTACATGTAAGATTATTACATACCATCTAAATCAGCATAACCGACAGCATCAATCCATTCTGAATAATCTAAACTAACAATTTGCCAAGCAGACGGCATTGAATTTTGACAATGAGTAGAAACATTTTGTCCAGGTAATAATATTGAATTGATCGGTACAGATAATACTTCATTATGATTACTTTAACAAAAAAAGACAAATTATTATCATTGTGAAATCTAAAAGTGTTTTCTCACTTTGGATGTGCACAACCGGCAAATAGTGTTTCGTTTACAGCTGATGATGCAAATTCACTAGAATTAGACCAGTGACGATAACAAAATATGTTTTCATCACGCGTAGTCCAAACACTAGAATCAAAAATTCAAATAAGATTTATCAATATTAATCGATATTACAAAAATACATACGTCCATGAATGTTTGTTTTTTAAACTAATTGCAATTAAATGTTCTGAATTTCTTAAAAATTTAACATCTTGTATTGGTGTGTCTTCAACAAAAAATCGTCTTACTGGATAAATGAGTGCACAATTACTAGCCTGAAGCAAACGAGAATCGTACAGATGAAAAGAAAAGACTATCCAGTTGATCACCTACCTGCTCAACTAATGATTTTGCATTAACTTCCCACATAAGTACAATACCATTTTCATAGCCAGCACATAATTTATTTGGATTATCGTGACACCAATCGAGTGCTGTACACGAACCATATTCTGCACATCCAACACTTCCATCTTTTCGACGATTTAACGGTGGTACTAGTTGTGCTCCACTGTTGATTGTACATAAATTTCTTGATGCTCCATGTGGTACACCGAAGATTAATACAATTCCTTGACTTGTGCCTATAGCTAAATAACTTAAATAGGGATCATTGATTGTTGGACGATCAGGCAACCATTTGAGACATGTTACTAAACCAAAATCGGCTGCTACTGTCACATGCAAATTCGGTACATGTAAACTTTGTCTTAAACGTCCACAATTTAAAATCAGTAATAGTGTAGAACCAGGTGGTGAACGACGATCTGAATTGGACGTTCCACCAGCAGTATTGTTTCCTGTAAATCCATGCCCATGCAACTGACTGCCCGTATCATATGACCATTGTTCAAGAGCTAATGCAACATATTGACTACCGATGACATCAACAGCTCTAGGCAACCATTCAACACATCTTATTGGTCTTCCAACATTTAGTACAATAACATGAGATGCAGCAAAACTATCCAATGGATTTAAAAAACGATCACAAGAAAGCATCTAGAAAAGAAATTTTGAAGTTCTAAAATCATACTAAGTCTTTTACATACTGTGTAACTTTTTACATACCCTCACACGAAGACAGCTTGCACCATTGCTTAAACAAGCAGCTGATTCATTTTCTGGAATTAATTGTCCAATTGTTGTTGATGGTGCAGAAAATTGAATACGACCAACTTGTGGAAATTTGTAACGAGCAAATGCAGCCCGAAATGCACGATCATTTACACGACACGGATCATCTTTGGATAAGATAAAACATATTTTCATGACAAAAGCATAGTGGCAAAAAGAAAACTTAAATATGACACTATTCCCATCTCTCTTCGAATAACTTCTAAAGTGGATGAATAAATTGTGAATCGCTAGAACTTCAACAATTTTCTCCTTAGTATCTGAATTTGCAAAGCTTTCTTACTTTACAACTTTCGTAGGAGTCATTTTTATTCTTTTTAATCTTGCTTACCTGGAGGATGTGCTCCATCATTTGAATCATCATGATAAAGTTCAAGATGATCACAGACACTGCTAACGGATGAGAAAGGTATACCACAAAATTTACAAATCGCCATAACTAAACAAGAAAATGCTAAATATATTGATATCCTTTTCCAAATAAGAAAAGTTTAAGATTTACCAGGTCCCAACGGACAATCCGTTTTCAAATGATCTTTCAATTTTTTCAAACTTGTAAATTGTGTTTTTCCACGACAACGATGGCAAGAAACCAAACCTTCAGAACGTAACCGTACATTAATTTCTTGTTCTTGTTCGGGTAATAATGAATCGGTTGCAAACTCAATATGCTAAAATAAAAATGTTAACGATTTTGCTGGATTTTTTTGCATTGAAGAAAAAATCAGTAATCATCGCTGTATTCTATTGTAAATAACAATAGTATTCATCTCCTTTACTTACTTCTCGCATCCTAGATCGAGCTAATTCAGCTAATTCATTTGAGATATCAACGCCTCTTGGAGAACGTACAAGAGACTTTTGTTCAGCCTAAAAAACAAATGAAATAATCATGTATATATAGAATAAAATTTTATTCACCTCTAATCCTTTTACTAAACTATCCTAGTCTCATAGAAACAGATTTGAACTACTCATAACATAATGGTCTAGTGGTTCTGAGAAATGAGTTATGCTTCAGTTACATCACTGCATTCAAGTGCGTTTATATGTGGAAAAAAATGCTGGTCATACTACAGTGTATAATGTAAACTATCGAAGTGGAAACAGAATCAGAAAAAATATCCCTCGCAAATAAGATATAAGGCTTACTTTTACTTGTGAGTCAGACATTATCGGATTATTCGGTGTTGATGTTGATGATGTGGGTGCTTTAAAATTTTGTTGTAGTGGTGTATTGTCACTTGATTTCATTTTTGGTGGACGACCACGCTTTCTCTGTTTTCAAATTGAAAAAACAACAATTAGTAGATTATAACCATCTTTTGACAAAACTGTTCTTACCACTTTTGGTTCACTATCCATTGGTTCTGATTTCACGATTGGCAATGATGAGAGTGACGCACCATGGTGCGGATCATTTTGCATATAACCTACGCCTCTCGGTGAGGAGACCGTTGCCAAACCTCCCACACCCACACCACCTCCAACAACAACATTCATATTTGGATTTCCATCGGAGCCTTTCTTCTTTTTTTTTGTCTTTTTTTTACGTTGACTAGCTAATGCATCAGAAGAAGCGGCCCCACCGTCATCACCTCCCTGAAGTAAAACAAGTGAAGTAAAAATAAGTTAAAAATTTAATTTCAATTAACTTACATGTCGAGCCAAATGTGTACGTAGTGAACTACGATCGGCTAATTCGCTAAAACAAAATATACAGTTTAGTTTTAGTAAATAAAGCCTAGTATGCAATGATAGACATTACTGTTGAGACTATCAGTTTCAACTGTATTAACAATAACCGCCAAGTTCAAATATAAAATATCCGCTGAATATAAATTTTCCTTTAACTCTAATTCTCAGATAGGTTTATTTTTCGAAAATGAATGAAGTTTTGTAACATGAAATATGTACTTAACGGAGCTCCACAGTAGAAAGCAAAACCTTTCGGGTGCTTCTA
>CAJNOQ010002473.1:0-24160 GCA_905250885.1 Didymodactylos carnosus | reverse complement strand
CTTACTCGCTACTACTGCTGTTTGGAACAGAACGAGCACAAAGAAAAGGTAATCATTACCAATTTTGACACAATTTATTTTTCCACTCATACTAGTTGGCGACTGGCTATCGAGAGTCGCGTTTTTCATCTGCTAATTACTCCAAACGTGTTTTGTCAGATGATGAACAGAAAGCTTCTTCTTTCACATGTTACACAAATCATCTACAAAAAGTAGTTGAACACTTAAACAAGCACAACGTCTTCAACAAAACTCAATTCGACTTTCATCTACAGTTGATGCGCTAGCTTATTTAACGCGTCGGATCTTTGAAATATTGGATGAAACACTTCCTGGTTGTTCAAGTGGAGCTTCATTCCTCATCAAATAATCTTAAGTAGATTATTATGCGCTGGTGTAAACGGGAACCTTTTCTATGATTTTGTTCGTATCGCAGAAGCTAGCAAGTAAGGCTAAATTCTTCTCTATCAGTCGCTCAAGAGAAGCATTCTTCTCTTTGCAATCGTATATTTCTTGTATCGACTATTTCATCTCATACGTCCTCGAGTCGCTTCGCTAATGTCAGCGTCAGTCGTAAACTATCGAGTACCAATGAAAGACATCTAGAGGAGCTCAAGAGCTTTCTGGACATCCATTTCCATTTTTTCACACATATAATAACACAGAAATCAATAAAACATCGAAAAGTTTTGGAGATTGATAAGACTCTAAAACTTTCAATTTTTCGCTTCTACATTTTATAACAAGACTTTTAATACGTACAGAGAACAGAATTTAGAATCTTTTGAAAGAAAATTCAAGAAGAGGGCATGAAAGATAAGAGTTATTCAAAACGTTACGAAAACCGCCATTCTCCATAGGCCAGAAAGTAAATCGAGGAATAGACAGTTTCGAAAGCTGATTCTTTGCGAAACACTCCTTCGAATCACGTAATAAAAAAGAAATCAACTTTCTGTGTGTCGAAGATCTCTAAAAAACTAATCATCAAGCGTAAATAATCATAAAAATCCACCTGTGTTTTTATAAAACCGAGTCGTCTCAATTCGTTCATTAAAAAATATTTAAAATATAATTAAATCTTTATTCTAAAAAATATAGAAAGCTTTCTAATTACAAAAAAGAAACAAATAAACAAATATATTTCTTTTCTTTCTTGTACATACGTATAAGTGTGAGAATATTGCTCTTTTCTGTAGAAGGTAAAATGAGATAGCAAAATTTAATTTCATTCATATACAAAAAAGAAATAGCTTAAATAGGAAATGCACTTAAGTTAGCTTCTACGTCTGAGTCAATTAAATTAGTAAATAAAAATAGAGAAATAGACTGTAAGCTCTTCTTCATTAAAAATAAAACTGTTCTATATTTAAATTGTAAGAAAACCCTTAACTTAAGTGGGAAAAAATAACGTAAAGAGACTTAAAGATTGTTAATAGTTTATGCTTAATTTAAAAGTAAAATTCTTTTACGTCATAATGCAATACACAGAAGAATAATCTTACAAAATGAAAAACAAAGCATATAAAGAATGTCAATTTGTTTATTCTCTCAAAATTACATCTTCAATAATGCAATGTATCTAAATAATTCAAACATTATTTCTTTCAACATTATCTTGAAAACTAACATAACTAAATATGTGCATACCCTTTTACTCTCGAACAATGATGGTTTCAAACTTATAACACTATTAATCGACATATCAATTTCAATTTTTATCATAGTAAAAAATACGATGTTTTTTCTTTCTAACTATAAATATTCTCACAAAAACTTCTTGTACAAATACACGATTAGATTATACACACATCCATATAGAGAATAATAAAATTCTTGATAGAAGTGAAATTTTTCTGATCAATGAAAATTGAATAAACATTTGTAATATTAAAATTTCGATGAAATGTTTTCAGCTATTAAATAGAACAGAAGAAGCACCTAGCATACCACAGGCATATCTACTTCTACATGAATAATAATCTAAGAGAAGAATGAAATAAAAAGAATTAATTCTATGTAGTAAAATATCCAATTGATAAAAAATAAAACGAATGAAAATAATGATTAATGTACGTTTGTATCTGGAGAGATTTTTTGATCTAATGATGAAGAACTATCATCATCTTCAATTGATTCAGCTTGAAACTGTTTCCATAAAATATTTAATTCATTGAAATAATAAACAATAATCATGTTTAAAATGAATAAAATAATAAAAATTGTTTGTAATACCCATGGGGAAAAATAACTCGATATTGTTCGTCGTTTTGATCTCTAAAAGCAAAAAAATAAGAATAATATACAAATCGAATCGGAAAATGTTTACTTGATAACTTTAATATATTTACATCAAGCGAATTTATGTTTTCAATAGTAGATGTATATTTTTCTTTACTATCTTTGCTCCATGGTAGTTTTAACGATTGTAATTGTTCATCTGTTATTCTCATCTTTTCCAATAATCTATCATATTGTTTTAATTTATTTTCTTGTTCATTTGGCGTTTTTATAAAAATTGTTGGATAAATTTTTTTTACATAATTTCCCATTGTGTTCATTTTCTTTTGAAAACTATTATTAATATCACGTAATTGATTGTGTAAAATGTTTTTTCTATCATCCGATTTATGATTTAGAGGAAAACGTTGTGTTTGTAATAAACGATTTCTTGGTTGTGAATGAATGACTTGTCCATCTCCTAGTTCATCATAATATCGTTCAAGATCTGTTTGATGTTTTCGAATAGGAATTTCAGTAGTAGGTGATATTTCATTATTAATAAGTAAATCTTTTTGTTCCATAATTGTACGATTAGGTGTATGAACTGTTGGCGTTAGAAATAACTCATTTGTTGTGATGGATAATGGTAACAATTGAGAAAATTTGGTAGACGATGGAATAAGCAATGTTCGACGATCTAAAACGGGAATAAATGATGTGGAAATTGGTTGAATATTATTCGAGGTGTCAGAACGCGATATTCGTTGATTGCCTCTCATTGGAAATAAATGTTTAGTTTGTCTGAAATTAGAAGAAAAATATCAATTAGAAGCCTGTATGAAAAAGTATATCTTAAATCTAAGAAAAATATACTCATTAAATTTAGTATGACTGACTCATTATGAATTGAGTATAAATATATAACTTTTAAACAGTTTGGATTCGATATTTTTTGATTCGGTCTATAAATATAAAATGTTACTGATATTAGTTAAACTTTGAGTTTATTACTCTGAACCGTTACTGAAATATAGCTGAAACACATGGAAGGATGCTCTACTTGTCAAAAGTCCGACTGTTGTCTATATTCACTGGTTTTTTCACAGAATTCGTTACATAATTGCGGTAAAAAGTGGCAAAAAGCAGAAAAATGCAGGATCCAAAATATTACGCATCGTGATGTTTATTCTGGGATATTCAACCATATTGTGTGCAAAATTTTAGTACAAGTCTCATTCATTATGTCTCACAATCGTGCGAAATGCTGTGACAGTTTATAATTTTTCGCGAAATTGTGTCATAATGAGAATTCTCCTAAAAGTTTGCTCACAATATGATAGCATATCCCAGAACAAACATCACGATGCGGAATATTGTGGATCCTGCATTTTTCTACTCTTTGCCACGTTTTACAGTATGAACCTGTTGACTATAAAATTGTTTCTCTATACACCTTTGACTAATGCATTGTTACTAAGAGAATTAATAGTCATTGAAAGCGTTCAGTTTTTTAGAAATACCGCCGGTTTGAAGAGACTGAGTAAAAAGAAGCTCCTTTCTGTATTTCAAATGTTCAGTTTCGCTTTTTGGCTACTGAAAAATTCTAATCTTACAACTCGAAATAGAATCGCATAAAATTAGAGAAGATAAAATCTATCTACTTTTTGAAAATAAAATTTCTTAGAACTGAACTAAGACATCGTCAATAAATCAACATCGTGTGTGTATAATTATCGATTTTTCAAGTTCGGATAGTGTCGGTATGCCTGAGGAAAATTTATGGGGAGATTGAATTTATAAGACATAAATCCCTTTGCAGCTCTATATGTTGGAAAAAAAACGAATTTAAACTGTAATCTGCTTCTGACACATACAATACATTGAGGAAATATCTACAGTCAAAACCGCATTGTTTAAAAAGTAAACTTTTTCTATTTGATTCATAATATTTTATTTTAACAATCAATCTGTAAACTCACTTAATCGGCTTATTCTGTGATATGTCATTGGTATGCCGTGTCGTTCTTCTATCATCATCATTTGTTCGTCCATCGTGAATATATTCTCTTACTGGTGACCATGAAACATGTTTTTTCTGTTGTTTGTTTGGTGCATATTTTGTCGAAAATGTATGCCATAAATATGGTTGATTTGGTAAAGGTTCAACTTCTTTGGCCATTTTTGCTGCTAGTCGTTTTTCCGATAACGAGCGAGAACGTTTTTCAACAGAACCTTGAATCATGGCAGAACCACCAATAGACGTATTCTTTCCTCCCATGTTTGGTAGTAGACCTGAATAAGATTTTATCAATGATTTTTTAATGAATGTACGTGTTATAGATGTTGAAGGTATTGGTACACGCTTTTTTTCCAATGGTTTAACAAACATTCGAAAATATTCTGTTTCAAAATTAGATGGACGTCGTGTTAGAAGATCATCTTTATGAAATATATCACTTGTGGGAATAAACAGGCGATTTTGAACTTTATTTGGTGAAACATCACGTTTATGCATGGATAATATTCGTTCAACTTCATCGAAGTTGAGTCGAGATTTTACGATTGGTTGCTGTTGTTTTTGTTTTACATTAATTGTAGTATTTTCTAGTATTGCTAATTTTGGTTTCGACGTTTTTGATTTTGTTGAAAGAGATGTTTTTTTATCTGATTGACTCCTAGTTTTCGGCGTTTGTGTTGTGAGAATTGTTGGTGTAATCTCATTCGACTGTTGTTTTAATGATGATATTGAAACATCGTTGTATAGTTTGTCTTTCTCGTTTTTTGAATCGGTTGAGACGATAGGAGCTTCTAAGTTTTCAATCTGCGGTGTGGACTAAAATGTAAACGTACACGTCTTGTCAAACCCCAAACTATACAATGCATCATTTACCTGCTCATTTTCATTGTTAACAGTCTCATCTAAACTGTCTACTACACTAGTCATTGAATTATTTTTCTTTAATAAGTTGCGATTATCTGTTTGATTCTCATCACTTTCACTTATTACTCCTTGATTATTGTCATCTTGTTGTGTTATTTGATGGTTTTCCACAACGTCCATATCAAGGAAATCTGTTTCTTCAGCTGGTTTACTCGTTGTCTTCTCATTTGAATAAAAATGTTTTGTTACTTCATCTTCATTTGTTTCAATATCAAGTATACGTTCTTTTTTCAATATCACATTTTCAACAATATCTTGTTGAAATTCTTCAAATGAATAATCGCGTAATGAGTGAGTTGGTCGATGATTTTCTGATAATTCATCTTGAAATTCGTCTAATATTGACGTTTCTTCAATTGCTTTACGTTCTTCTTCGAGAAAACTATCATCCATATTAGTTAAATTGGTGAATGGATTCGGATTTTTGACAATTAACGATTTTGTATCGGATAAACTATCATTTAAATTATCTGTCATATCCTTAAGGGAAAATAAAATAGCTATCTAGATCTAGTAGTTAGGTTGCAATATTCTAAAAATGAGCCCAATCAAAATTATAGTTTTGATGTGTTATATATCTGGTATCAAATAATTATTTTATTTATAAATTCAAGCGTAATTTGCATATTTTTCACTTTATTTCTGGTGTATCGAGGTTCTAACAGTAAGTGATTTTAAGAAAAATTTTAACCTCTCCTTTCGATTAAATAAAAAGTGTATGATACAAAACATCTGCATTTTTATCGGTTTTTTTCCCGTACACACGTTTATCGTATCAATTTCTTCCCTGTCTATTTGAATTTTATCTTACATGTTGACTTTGTTGCATTTCTTCATCTTGATGTTCTGTAATCGTTGGTAAAATTACATGCTCATCAACATCAATATCATCGTCAATTTTCATATTAAATTCATCAGTTATTAAATCATCAAGTTTATTCATCGTACAAGAAAAGATTTCAATAAACGTTGAGAGAAAAATAAACAGGAAAAAGTTTTGAAAAATATGATCAGTCTAGTTTACCAAATCTATTAGGAAGCGTAGCAGCTGCTTAAAGTTTAAAAAAATGCAAAATGATGGAGACTAATGCTAAAGTAACAAGAGGAAAGAGGAAGAGAGTCGCACTTCTTTTTTTTCTTTTTGGAGACCTTGTCTTGTGAAAAAAAAAGAATAGGGAATAATACTGTTTGTGAAGAAAAAGATGGCCATCACAAAAAAAGAAAAATGTCACAGCTGGGAGTTGTTAAAAATATATCAGTATCATTTGAAAAGCAATGTGTTGTTTTCTACTGTCTGAAGATGATGTATGTGTATACGTTTCAATTGCTATTTGACTATATTTAAAAGCTTTTAAAAACTTTCTTAAAAAAACTATCTCACGGAAAAAAATACTAGGCATTCCAGGGTAACAGTTCTTGTATTACAATCTTGTAACAAAAAATTCAAACATTTCATCAAATCTTATAAGATTATTACCTGAAGAAACGTTAAAGTTCATCTATAAGAACAATGTTTTATATGTATACTATATAGATCATAGAAAAATGTATATTGTACAGATGAGTCATTCATTGCTTCTTGCAAGACCTAGTAGAATTGTAAGTTTTTATCACAATTACTAGGATCCATATTATTTTAGAGAATCTTATGACAACATCTTGCTATAGTAATTCATAAGATAACGATAGATCTATGCTAAGTGAATTTCAGTTAGGATATATGCATAGTGAGCTACAACCACAACGATACAAAAGTTATAGAATATCAAGGGTTTCAAGTGAATTGAGCATCGTCTCGTTCTGTGTAGATAAAACTATTTTTTTTCGATGGTAGCCAATGTTTCTCAGCGTCAAAATGGAAGTTTTTACGTAAAATTTACAAACATCTAAGACCACTTATTACATGACACTAGTAAAATGATGGGTAGGTCTACTGACACTCCCAAAGAAAATACTTGGATTTTTTTAAGAGTTTGAGAAATCTTTGGAAGTAAAGGGCTCTTTTTCACTGATATTAAGTACATAACCAAGCTGAGCGGATGAAATAAGTCTATATTAATATTTTGCAGTAATTTTGATGATCGTCTTTTGTATGTTAACACATAGCACACTTAAGAGATTTACCGACTCTTTCGTGAACTGCGTTTACTGACTCACAGATCAAGAGCAAATAGTGCTGGATCACATGTTTTAAAAAAAAGCACGTTCATAGTCTTCAACGTATTACCACCTGAAAAAATGATCCGCAACTTTACTGGAAGTACTGCCCTTCTCGGAATTTTCACATCTGAACGAGTATCGATCATGGGCTTCCCCAGAGATCCCTTGCCACGAAAAATAAAGAGATCACTTCATTTCCATTTTGAAGAGAGCACTCTGAACTATCTATGCATGAAATAAAGCGAAAATATTTGTATGCGGACGTTCGAAATACGGCCTGTCCACGTAACGGTCCACTTTTCGTACGGCCGTAACGTTTTGCCAACATTACAAATCTGTGATAGAAGATCATACAGAGCTCGAAGACGTCTTATTTTAACGAGTAAACATTGTTCATTAAATTGATAATCAAGCAAATGCTGGCATTTTTATTCCGTATTTATATGCAAGCTACAAACTGAATGTTCCATTCGTACGCCCCACATGTATTTCAGCGTTTTAAATCTATAAACCTATCAACTATTAGTATTTTCTTGATCATTAATTTAAAGAAAAATGTTTGCCCTTTAAAATAAGATATCTTCCGACTTTATATGAACTAACCTGGTTTTCCAAAGATTTCATCAAATCGACTGTCTTGATCTTGTTTCTATCAAAAGCTTTTGACAAAACAGCCACACACAGACGTTTTGGATAAACAGTACTCGAACGTTCGAAAGAGGCAAAATTTTTCGTAAAATATTGTTTTGTTCTCGAGATATAAACAAAAACGATGAAATTCCATCACGATCCGTTGTTTCACGTTTAAACCATTATATGTCGGAAAAGGAACATTTGATGAAGAAAAATCGCAAAGATTCCGGATAAGTTTCATTTTGAAGGACACACTTATGAGCGAAATTTTGTAAGGTGAAAATGCCATGTTTGAAGATCCTGAATATATTTTTCGAGGATCCGAACCATCAGTGCTAATTATCATTTACAAACAACCTTTGCAGGCATCAAATGCAAGAAAACTGCGGTACTCCGAGCTACGGCTGGACGTGACAATAGCCATTATGAAAAATATTTTACTTGTGTGCTTCTCTTTAACGCGGTGCTGTGATAGTTAGAAAAATTCGAATATTTAACAGAGTACGGGCAAATACTTACTTGAATAATACAATAATACAAAATTACATTGCTGACAAGATTTTAAAACATTATGATAAAAAGCTAATTATTTGTACTAACTGGAACGGGTCACGGGCCTGTGTATCCAGTCGTTTTTAAGCTCAATTAATGGATCTGACACTCAAGTAACGATGATGCGTACTCTAAAAAAAAGTCGTATTCTCGAAAACCGACAAAAAGTGTTTTAGCTCATCGAAAAATTAGAATGAGTTTTCGACTAACACTCAAAAATAGAAATGAGTTTTGCGAGCTAATCACAAACACATATCAAAAAGGTCTTTGAAGTTCAAATGGATTTCTCAAATCATCAGAAAATTTTATCCGTTTCCTATAGCTTCATTTTTGGAAGCCATTCAAAAGTTTTTGAACTCTCGAGAATGATACAAAATCCTTAAAAATACTAGAAGGGTTTTTGTAAATGAAACTGTAGGAAACAGATAAAAGTTTTCGATGCTCTAAAACCCTTTTAGTCGGTTTTTAAGAACATGATATTTTTAAAAGAGCATTCGTGATATTCCATGGCGATCCCATAGATGTGCTGTACACAATACGTGCTGTAACAACTACAGTTATTAGCGAGTTACCTTTTCTTTTTCGGAGCTATGATGAGAAAGCATTACATCAGCAAGAGAATGACACGTCAAATCGAAATACATCAAGAACAACAAACGATGTTAGAGTCATCAAAGCGCGAAATACAAAATTCACTCGACAAGTTCATAATGATGATGAATTTTTAAGTAAGTGAATTACCGAAAAAAATATTTAATTTCACATTCGTTAGCTTTTTTTAATGAACAGTTTAATCTGTAAATTTTCGAATGTTAAGTAATAATCTATCATCTACTTAAATAAAATTGATTAATGATCTGATAATAAATATTAGATCTTATTAAATTTATTAAATTGATGATCAATCAATTTAAGATAGAAGATAGAAAAGTTTTCCTAATGAATTACACATAGCATGCAAATCTTCCCAGGAAATCGTTGATTTAAGTTTAAAACAAAAATATATTTTAGAAAAAATTAGGTTTTAGTTGATTTTGGCATGCGGAGATCGTTGACCAAAGAATTCTCTGCATCTTCTTCCCTGGAGAAAAAATTTAAGTGGCGACGCAACCGAAGGAGATGATTATGAATATCACATTTATTATGATAAAATGCTAATCGTGTCCATATTCTCAAAAGGTTTTTACTTCTTAATATTTTCCTACTAGTTCTACAGTTGAAAGTGACGGAACTGGAGCCATCGAAGAGTTTAAAAATATTTTTGAAAATCAATAAATTTTGGCAAAAACTTAATTTGTGCATAAATCTATCCCTTGTTCAAAAAAGATTGAATGAAAATTTATCAAGAAATAATATACGCGTTGTTAAAGTGCTATGGATTTGACATTTTCGAACCCGAACCCAATTCTATTCCGTAGGATGCAAACTAGTTTCAAATCTAAACAAGAAAAAAAGCTTTTTAGAATCTCGATTCTAGATCCGCGTGTCCATAATCAAATTAATCTTACAGGACTCTACTCGTTGAAAGTAGAGAGTCAAGAGCAATAAGGACTGAAGACGAAAGGTTTTTTGAATAGATTGTGGAGATGATGATGAGGCTCGTGTGATGCCAATGAACTAACTACTAAAATAGTAGCAAAAAACGATGATGAAAATGATTATGATATAGAAGACATTCTCTCTTCAATATTATCAAATTAAAAAACAATTTTCATTTGTCTTAATTGTTGTAACATTGTAGAAATATGATGTTTTGAAACTAGAAATATAATGTACATTTACTAAAAGAGGAAAATAAAATGGGATAATAATGGAACATGAAGATACCCGCAGACAGCACACCAACATCCACAGATAGCCACTGACAGCTACACAGACAGCATAGAGACACCCACAGACAACCCAAAATAACTACACAGATATCCACTTCTGTGTCGCTTCCATGTCCGTAGAAGTAGATGTCTGTGTAGCTATTTTGGATTGTCTGTGGGTGTTTCTATGCTGTCTGTGCAGCTGTAAGTGGCTATCTGTGGATGTCGGTGTAGATGTCTTCATGTTTTACTATTACCCAAATAAAACGTACCATTCCTTATTTAAGTCTCATTTGACCAACTGTCTATTTTCGAATAGATTTATAGTGTCTAACCACGACTATTTCTGAATAACAAACTTGTGAACTCTGCAGTAAATAGAGCATATCTACATGAAATAATACGTACAATGTTTTGTGTGATAGCAAAAAATGTGTATTAAAACATACGTTTCTGGAAAGTGAATTACAAATGACATTCAACGTCATCATCCATATTCAAAACTAAATTTAGAAAAACAAAACAAAATAATCACCTTTACTATAAAACTAGACAATTATTTAAAACGAAAGAAAAAAAAGTACCGGGATAAAATCTATTTACAAAAACAAAAAGTAAAAAATTCTTCAAAAGAATAGAAACATCCATCAGATGCAATTCAAGTGAATAACTCGTTATTTAAGGAATTTTTCTCATGTTCGATGTGTATATTCGAAGTATATGATTGTTGTAATCACATGTTAAATTCCAATTTAACCAATAAGATGTTTGAAATGATTGTTGAATTTGTTGTCGTTCTTGTTCATCTATACCACGAACAGATTGTGACATAAAACATTCAAATATTTTTAAATTATTTAAATTCATTAAAAGATTTATCCATTTTTTACTATTAGTAAATTCACTTATTGTTGAATAAAATATTAAATGTTTTAAAGTGATAAATGATAACATAAGTAATTGTTCTAATTCTTCAAATTTTAAATAGGAGCGAACAATTAATTTAAAATAAATTAATGATGGTAATATAAAATTTTCTGATAATGAAAATGTTTCTATAATATCATCACACATTTGAATAATTAAATATTTTAGTTTTTGAACATGTTTTAGTATTACATATAAATCATTCAATGAACATTGATTAATATTTAAATATATAAGATTTGAAGTAGATGATGGTGATGTTAAATTAGAATATGTAAAAAAACATGTTGTAGAAAGTGAACATCGTTTTAATGTTGAAATTGATAATATAGCACCAAAATTAAAATTATCATTGAATTCATACGTAAAAATGTCCAATGATGATAAGTGATTAAATGATGAAAAAATATGAATAGGACATACTGTTAGATTAACTAATTTGAGATATTTTAAATTAACAAATTGTATTAATTGAAGATATGATTCATAATCATTCATACTAATTTTAACCGATGTTATTTGTTTAGAAAATATTGGTATCAAATAATGACGTAATATTTGATCATTTTCAATAGAAACATTAAGAAGATTAATTTTCCATTCAATATGATATAGTAATGAATTAATATACGTATTTAAATTATACAAAGATCGATACAAATCAATTGATGACAGATATTGAAATAATTCAAAGAATAATTCCGTTGGTAAGGATTCTAATCTCGTGACCATTGCACTCAAATCTAAAACGAATCAAATAATCACTATCTTTCTACTAAATTCTGACTTTTTATTAGTCAGATAGTGTGATACAGGACTCCGTATGATCCGATCCAGGACCAAATTGGACCGGATCGTAATCCATTTGGTCCTAGGTTTTAAAAAGTTTAATGGTTCGAACTGGTTCCAGTCCCAGAACTATTGGTCCGAACTGATCCTGGTTAGAAATTTTTTTTGGAAATCTCTTTACGACTAGATACGCTTTGTTGAACAAATTGAGAAACCGTTTGTTATCATGTTTGATAAAAATGGAAATTAAACAATTTTTCGTTACACAATAGAAATGGATCTTCAAAAAGGAGGACAAAAATTTTCATGGTCCGAAAAATTTATGGTCCGGATTGATTCTGGTCCCAAATTTTTTTATCGAAAATGGCCCGAAGCGGTCCTGGTTCAAAAACAGTTGTTGTTCAGTCTCAAAAATCGGGACCAGACCGAACGCGACGGAGCAATGGTGTGATAGAACTTGAATTTGAAAGAGTATTTTATGCCCAAGAAAACATTTCGTAACAAAGAAAAGTATACCAGAGGCTAGCAAATACAGTGCCAACACATGGAAACGAGAACAATTTTATAAGAAGAGACTATAGAAGAATAGGTCGCGTATCCCTCTACTAAACGAATTTCCGAAGTAATTACTTACTTACTTTACTTTAAACCCGACAAATAACAGTGACTTAAGCAAAAATATCGAAACGAAACTATTTAAAAGTAATGTATTCATAACAGATTTTACACTTTGATAGATAATGTGTTAGATCTTCCTTCTAACAGAATTTTCTGAAAAACTTTGAAATTATAGTACATTTCATGTCACACTTTGAATCACACGACGATAAAAAGTAGCTCAAATAGAGAACATTTTAGAGCTATGGATTAATGAATTGCATGAGAATAGTTTAAAATGATTTATGCCACTTTATACAAATTTTTACTACGGTTTTAGAATTTTTAATGGAAACAAACATTGCCACGAAACTGAGCGTGCTTAATAATCCATGTTGAAATGACATGTCATAATCTACATCGAAACAAAACAAAACAAATTCAGGATGTTGTTCTAAAAACATAATTTTTTCGTCCAACGGTTTTCTAGAAACTCTCTCGAAAACTATAACGTTTTATAAAATGTTTTTGTACATTTATACTAAAGTATAACATTCGAAAAAGGATATTGCTTTTCGCTAATTTATAGTAAGAACTTGAAGTTATATGTTCATGAAAAAAATCAAATGAAGTCTAGAGATTGTGATTCTGAAAAATTCTATTGGGCTTTTCATGTTAATAGCATGCTTAGATAGAGCGATATTTGCTGTACAAATCTATGCAAGTGCGAATTCTCAAGATTTTCTCATTCGAATGTGCGAAAGATTTTTCAAAGATTATCGGAGACTTCTTAGATCATACGATTTAGCTGTGAGCATAGAAAAACGGAAAAATCATATCTCACTTAAAACTCAATGAAATCGTTTTCACAATATAATCAGGTGAGAAGAATAAATAGTTAGAGCAGTGAAAAACGTTGAATTCATCTTTTTCCAACGGTGATTTCCGTAAGACTCGTTAAATCTCAGAGTAATCATCATGCTAATCAAGTAAAACACAGTATTTTTTATAAATTTCAAGTTGTTTGCTTGAAATATTCAGTCAGATATGAGATTTTTTACTTTTACATGAAAAATGTATAAGCTAACTAAAAAATGTCAGTGCATTATCGCTCGTTCTCTTCAGCAGAACATCAGAACAATTTGGTTAACATTTAGTTTTGTAGAGAATAATCTGAGAAACTAGGTGGACTCTTTTACAATCTTCAGTCGTGTATTTTTTAGATGTAAATAATTTCTAAATAATATTGATCAAGATTTTTATGCTTCATTAAAAGGAAAAAAACAACCATTTGTTCTATTTGATGTTCTGCCGATTAAACATCAAATAATATAAACAAATAGTCGATCTTGGCTTGAACACAAAACGTATGCAAGTTTCAGTTCTAAATTCAGTGGAAGTACCTATCTTAAAAATTCTGCTTTTCACGACCTATATAATATAGTAGAGCAAAAAATCTTTCAGTTTTCTTTTTAAAGATCTTTCTCAGACAGTACAAATAAAAAGTTAATTGAACAAAGCATTCAAATACAAACAAAGGAAGTATTTTTATAACAAACAAAGATGGACATATTGTTCTAAATATAAAATACAAAAAATTGTACAAGTTACTTGAATTTTTTTTTAGGATTTGATATACCTTTCAAGAATGGATATTTCATTTAAACATTCACAATTCAATTGTTTTAACAGTTTTAAAACTATTTTTTCATATAAAAGTTTAAAAGCTGGATGATGAACTGATATTACTGTATTATACATTTTTTTTTTCGATCAGACGTTTCTTGTTTACAATGCGAACAAAAAAAATGTCATTTCGATGGACATGCGGCTTTCCATTGTTCAGCTCTTCCAGACAACTTTGACATGTGACTTCATCGCCCACATGAAGTCTCAAAAATATTCTTAAACGATAACCATTAGTTGTTGTATAGAAATTTTAAAATCTTTTGTTGATATTATCGCACTATCTGAACTATCTTTGAAAGCATATTCATCGCTAGCTAGCGCAAACTGATTTCGATTGGAATAAACATAAGATTCATGTTCAACCCACTTTTTGTCATTTGAATTGTTTGATGATATGAATGTAAAACTGAGCCAAATGACAGAATGCATTGCCCAAAATCATAGCAAATATTTCTTAATGTATTTCATAATGGAAAAGAATTTCATTCCCCAATATATAAAATCATACAGAGGTTTAAAACGTTCCAACCTCACGTTTTTGTAACCGAACGGTTAAAACGTCATGTCAACCTGGCGTTTTAACCGTCAGGCTGGAAAAAGTGTCAGATTAGAACGGTTAACGGATCGGGTTAGAACGGATAAAACGTCAGGCTTTTGCGCATCAGGTTTTGACGTTTAAACCATCAGGTTAGCACAGTTTAAACGTGCGATTTTTTTACAGTGTATGAAAGAAACAGTTCTATTACATTTATTTTTTTGGCCTATACTAAAAGTTGAGACGTTGGGACAGATAGGATACACTTTTCAGCCAATAACAAGCAACTGTATATAAGGCATTTACACACTCGAAGTGCATAACTACCACATTTTGGCTTTCTTGTTATTGGCTACCCAATGAAAAAGCGCGTCCCGCCTGTCCTAATAGGAGCTAGAATTTGGAGCTAAAAGGAGACAACGTGTGTTGCGTGTGTTTCGTAGCTTTGTAAGAAGTTTCGTGCCAATAACAGCTGTCAATAGCAGATACCTTCAACATTGGTTAAAAATTGACTGCCAAGAGAAAACATGTGCAATTGGCAGGTAACTTCTAACTACGCGTGTGTCTGTTTGCGTGACGAGTTGACACAATGATGACTAACGATCACGAACCGATGACCGTAAAAATGACGACTTCAGATGATGACTAGGATTTTAAACAAAGATACGCGATTGCACAGTTTTTTGAGTACCTTGTGCTCAGTACGAGTAGAAACCTTATAGGAAGCTACATCGCAAAAATAACGTTCAAAAGTCGGTGCTTGTTACTTGACACCTCTTTTTATTTGGCGCTTTTTAGTGTGAATTTTTGTAAGAGTTTTCTATTTGACGCTTTCTTTTGGTATTGAATTTTGCGCATTTCTCGCTGGTGATGGTCACTCTGGTGAATGTACTTCTGGACTTTTTCGAGTATATTTACTTGTCAATGCAAAAGAAAAAAGGATGACTGGCTCCTTCAAGCACTTGGCTGAGGCGAGTCAAGTAATGACACTTGATAAGTTCTTGCTCAAGTACTTAACTTGTCAGGTACTTCCCAAATATTCATTAAGTAATCAAATACTTGTACCAAGTACACTCACTAGAGCAGTTAGGTTCTAATAAAAATTCGTATAGGCAGTTTTCTACAAAATTTAAGTTGTCTGTCGAATGAGCTCATTTTAAAATTTTTGCATAATCAGTAATAACTGAAAAAATGTGTTACAAATGTGCCTTATTTAATCTGCGCCACACGTTGTATATAAATATATAACTTAATGTCTAAAACTAAATTCGGACTAATATTTCAATACGTTTGGGCATACAACGCATTTGTTCAACAGCTACACTAGAAAAAGTATTTTAAAAATCAAATACTCGAGTACTTTAATTAATAAAAAAATCCTGAGTATTTTACCTTTCGTTTACATTTATTTATCATTTTTTTCTTTCTTTCTCCAAAGACGAACTGTTTTTATTTCCAGCACAGCGCAGATCGAATTGTATTCGTTAAACAAACCTAATTCTTGATTAATTTGTGTTCAATGATGCTCTCAACCTTTAACTCTACAAAACTTATTTAGAAAATTCGTTTTAGAACATGAAAGGAACAGAATTATTGGAATATCTCAAATATGTTATCTGATATATTTTCAAAAAAATTATATTAGGGCTGATCAAGTAACTCTTAGAGGCTTTTCTCACTCTACTTGGAGTTCTATGAGATTTTTTTCGAGGTTAAAAGGCAGATTTAAGCAAATTCTCTCTTTTCGAACCTCTAATTTTGGATAATGTTAGCGGAGTTTGCTGTGCGTTGAGACTAAAAACATAGAAAGAAAATCAGAGTTATTCAGTCATGAGTGGCATGTTTATGTCCACAGAGAAAACGTTCTAAGAATTATAATTATACCCTATTAAGATCCTAACAACAATAACAGATTGTTTACTAATATGAGTACGAGAATTAAGCCAGTCAGAAGTATGGTATCATTCGCGAGCTATAGATTACACAAGGGACATATCGCACTATTCGATACTCTTAACTTGTGACAATAGATATGAAGTCAGTATTTGTTTTAAATTAAACTAGACATATAAATCCAAAAGAAGAGGAGGTCACTCTGGAGAAAATACGCTGCTCAGACATATAGTAGGGCTACTCTTTTGCTTCTCACTTTACATGAGTAAAAAACATAAAATCGTTGATCGTTGTTTGAAATGCTGTTAGTCTACTTACATTTCCACATTGGTTCCTTCTAAAATGGCGTATTTTTTTTCTAAATAATGGTTACTTTTTAGCAATAACATAACAAACTTATTAGTTTTTTACACTATGATATCTCCGACATCTTCTTCGTTCAATCCAACTACTACTTCATCACGTGACAACTATAACAATACCAGCTCTCGCCTTCACCCAACCATCACATCAGATTTTATTGAACATCCACAGCACAGTTACATTAGTTTAAGCGATGCAAAACAATCACCGTTACCGCCTTTGAATCTTCGTCGTCAAGGAGGTAATGATAGTTTTTAGTGACCTCTATTGTTTAGATGTTTATCTTGTTATTCTACTGTTTGAAGATACATCTTCAATATCAAATGATCGTCATTTATCGTTACCTGATATAACAGGTGGTACCGGATCGACATTAGCAACAATGGCCTCAACTCCAGCTAAATTTTTGTTGACTCGTACCGCTTCAACAATTGAAACATTAAAACAATGGAGTAAAACAACGTTTAAATGTACAAAGCAAGTCATCAATGAAAAATTAGGAAAATCATCAAGAACAGTTGATGAAGAATTAGAACAACAGATCGAAGTAAGTTTAAATTTGTTATTTCTATGTTCAGTAGTGTATATATACTCTTGTTTGTTAGAAAGTGGTAATATTATTGTTTTTCATAGTCTGTAGTTGAATGTTTGTGTAAACTTTATCTTTTTTTTCTCACTACAATCAAATAACGGTAGGATTTAAATGTAGTATTAGATTTCTTATGATCTGATTGAATCTAATATGAAATATAGAGCTCACATAGTCGCTATTCAACACTTGCTGTGTAGATTTTTCGTAATGTGTTTGTTTGTATACTGCAGCAATTGAGAGATCTGAAACGTCATTATGAATCAATGTTGTCAACCACACAAAAAATGGCCGTTCACTTTTCAAATTTAATAACTACACAACAGATGCTGAGTCAGTTAAAACTAAATACATTTAATATACTTCAACACTTTCTCTTATTATTTAGGAGATTCATTTGATATTCAACAAAAATCTGGTGAGTTAGTAGATGAATTTGGCAATAATGCAAATGTACAACGGCTATTAGCCGCAAACGGAGAACAATTATTAAGTAAGATTAATGAAACAATGTTGTAAATCTACATACAAAGTGTTTTCTTTATTCGCAGGTGCAATGAATTTTTTTATTTCAACATTACATACGTTAATAACAAAAACAATTGAGGACACGATGAATACAGTCAAATTATATGAAACTTCACGGTAAAAATGTTTATTTACCCTATACTCTTAATGACTAAGTATATTCGGGTGCCTTTACAAAGTCATTTACTTCAAATGTACTGTGTTCGAACCTCAGCGGCGCGCCGGCAGGTCATGTAATAATCTTGGGCAAATTACTTTTATCTTCGTGTCCCAGATCACCCATCCGACAGCAAATTCACTACGTTCTGACGCACAATACGTGCTCTTCTGATTAGTTCACATAGCTTTCAAGCAATTGGGCGAAAGAGCTCTGCATCACGTTAGCCTTCTAGTCAGAGCGATAGTTGATGATCAGTAACGATATGGGTGACCATGCCAGAAGCTTGTCAGTTGCAGGGAAGATATTTGACTAGTGAAACTATCACTTGATAACATCCTACACTGATAAGCGTAGCCGGTAAGCGAGGTATTCTTCCTTCTTCCTTTCATTTTGGTCATTCTCAAGTACGTATGAGTAAATAAATTTTATTTTATCCGTTACCTGTTCTAGAATTGAATATGATGCTTACCGAAATGATTATGAATTATTAATAGCAAATAAAATCACAAATGTATCGTCGTCGTCATCGGCATCAGAAGAAATTATTCGGCGAAATTATCAGCAACATAAAGAACGTTATGAAAAATTCAAAGCTGATGCGACAGTTAAACTAAAATTCTTGGACGAAAATAAAGTATGTTTTATTTATTTCTTGTCGTTTTCTAAACAATGTTTGAGAGAAGTAGTCATAATTGTCGCATAAAATTATTCTTTATTACATAATGTACTCTACGTTTCGGTCTCTTCTTAAACTACTAAACTTTTCTGAAGATTAGTCTTGAGAATGGCTCTAAGAAGAGTACATTATGTAATAAAGAATAATTTTATGCGACAATTATGACTGTTTCTCTCAAATATTGTTTATCATTACGATGCAAAAGAAATGGAAAAAATGTCGAGCATTATTTCTGCATGTTCCTGATGCGCTGACCATTTAATTATTTTTCTGTTATAAAGAGCAAAGTCTGAACTACCAAGAACACTTTTTTTAATTGAGTTTAAGTGAGAAGAAATCTAAATACGAAACGCCGCCCAAAAGCTCTTGCAACTTCCATTCTCTTGAAATATATCGCTCTCATCAAAAGTATTTTTTCACTATAGCAGAGTAAGTTTGAAATTATGTGATTATAGGAACTAGAAGTGTTTTTATTGCTCTTTTGAATCCGATGTGATAAATTATCTTTCGATCTACTTTTCAATTAGAAATTCATGACTTTTTCATTTGTTATAGAAAAAGAGTTGATTAGGCCTAATTAATAATTTTCATATACTAAATGAACTTTGTCCTTTTGCTAAAACACATTTTCTAAAACAACATTCAATTCTCTGCAAGGTCACATTAATCTTCATTTTTACTGACACATCTTAAGTCCTAAATAACAAATTTTCTCAATGTCGTGCCTTTCTCATGAAAAATACAGTTTTCATCAAGGAGTTAATGAGAAATTCTCGCCAGTAGATGGATCAATACAGTTTTGCGCAAACGACATTGTCATCTATTTAGTTTTCAAAAAGGGTTTTCTCCTCAGATTGCAGTGAAAAATTAAAGAAAAAAGTGCATTGCAAGAGCATTTTAAGCGACGTTTGAGATTTATATTTTTTCTCACTCAAACTCAATTACAAAAAATTTTCTTTTCTATGTTCTTTGAAGTTCAGACATTACTCTTTCTAACAAAAAAATAATTAAATCGCCAGCGCATCAGAAACATGCACAAATAATGCTCGACATTTTTTCGATTTCTTTTGCATCGTATAATATGTCGATTATTGTCTGTAGTACCATTTAATTTTGTCTTTATTTACTTAGATAACTATGATTTTTCGGTTTTAATAACAATATTAGTTAAAATATTTTAAGTAGTTTGAACATTTTGTTCAATTTAAGACACTATCATTACACATATATCACAGCTTTAAATTGTTAGCATTTAAGACTGTGAATACTCTTTTTCTGCTAGTGGCTTTTTTCTTTCGAAATTTTGAATTGTCGTAGAGTTACTGGTAGCTCTAGATGACAGATAAGGCCGTTAGTCTGATACATTTGTCTAAGAACTAGTCTAAAGCTGTAAAGATTGAATTCGTCTTCAATTTAATTAGGAATATAATGCTTTTAGCTGTCACCGTTAGCTAATTGTTGAATTAGAGCAGTTTTAATTTTCTTTTTGATCGAGAAATTTCAATTTGCAATTGATCATAGTGTTTGACATATATATTAGAAAAGTTCATTAAATACACAGTTTTTTAGAGATTCTTTTGTTACAACTTGATATATTTGGGATAATAATCTGAGATTTGACCTTTGGGAAAGAGACATTTTATTGTACATGTGTCTGTTTGCTATGTGACATTGTTTTTGTTGATCCAATACTTCAGAAAGGAGAAATAACATATAGCCAGGTTATATCAATATTAAAAATACTGCTCAAAACATAATATTAGCTAAGTTACTTATATTAGTTTTGAACACTTTTCTCTAACGATGACTTTATTTTTTGTATTTCTAGACAAAAGTAATGAAAAAACAATTGGTGCTATTTAATAATGCAGTTACATCTTATTTTTCTGGTAATCAACATGCATTAGCTGCAACAATTAAACAATTCAGTATTAAACCTACATCTAACACAACAGATGCTGAAAATGGTGACGAAAAAAAATAGATAAACAGTATTCATTATTAGTATCTCGAGAATGATTTTTTCTTAAATCTCTATTATATGCTATGATTTATATTTTTCTCTATCTTCTTCTAGTTGACACTGTGCATTATAAATCTAAGTAATATTATTTTATTGTTTTTTTGATAAACCTTACTCAATTTTTTGGTGGTGGCTAACGTTTTTTTGTTTTTGTTTTATTTAACTTATTTTGTTTAATATTATTTTATTTGTTGAGTTTTTCTATTGTTTGTTTGTTTTTGGATTGTTATGACATTTATGTTGTTTTTATAAATAAAAAATAATACTAGAATTTTACATACTTTTTCTGGTTAATAAGAGGTACATCTCTCGTTGTCTCACACAAATATGTTAAAAAACTTGACGATTTCATCTTTTGTTTTTTATGTTCTTAGAGCACTTAGAAATGCTGAAAAGCAGCTATATTCTTAAGCATTTTTGTTTAAGAAAGCTGTATGAAACAACGATATAGTTGCGTTAGTACATGTTTTTTTTTCTTCGAGGATGAACTTGTGTTTCATGGCATTTATCTGCGCTCAAAAGCTACTATTACTTTCCACTTTCTTAGAAGAAAAGCGTATATACGAAATTGACTTACATTCTTATGAGGGAACATTTCAAGGTGTTATCTCCCATCTTGATTCATTCGTGTCCCAATCGATAGAGTATATCGAGATACTAGCCTAAAAGGACTTTTCCCCATAACTCTTGAAGACCCGATCTTCTGCAAAACCAGTTTTTGAGAAACTCTAAAAAATAACCAAAACCCTTTTTAATGAGGCACGATTGTAGTCCAAAAATTTCTAATTAAAATGAGACATCTCCCAGCTCTACACGACCTTTCTTTGCAAAATTATACAATTTACAAGAAAAGCCCTAAATTAATTTCTTATTTCTTTACCTGTGAACTGACAATGAACGTTTAGGGCCAGTGGCGTAGCCACGGGAGGGGCCTAGAGGGCACAGGTCCCCCCATCCTGGAAAGTTAACTTGCACTCGAACGAATAGAATAAAATATCAGGTATCAGAAAATGGACGAAATGCGTAAAGGGATCTCTGAAATCGTTGATCACCACAACGGCAGTATCGAGAAATCAACCGCGGATATAGTGAAAATTCTTTTTAAGCCGATTCTCTCATTTAATGTTAATGGAGGTACCTTTATGAGCTTTAAACAGCCGTTTTTGACAAAAAGAGAAAAACAGAAATACTACAAAAACTTTTTTTGCGCAATATAATACGAGTAGTTTTAAGATATCCCAGCACTAAAGCATAGAGTAAAAGGATAATTTTAGAAATAAAAAGTTATGTCGATTTGGTGGAATTATACAATTTACAAGAAAAGCCCTAAATTAATTTCTTATTTCTTTACCTGTGAACTGACAATGAACGTTTAGGGCCTTTCTTGTAAATTCTATAATTTTGTAAAGAAAGATCGTGTAGAGCTGGGAGATGTCTCATTTTAATTAGAAATTTTCGAGCTACAATTATGCCTCATTAAGAGGGGTTTTGGTTATTTTTTCGAGTTTCTCAAAAACTGGTTTTCTAGAAGATCGGACCTTCAAGAGCCATGAGGGAAAGTCCTTTTAGGCTT
Source organism: Didymodactylos carnosus (assembly GCA_905250885.1). Taxonomy (NCBI): domain Eukaryota; kingdom Metazoa; phylum Rotifera; class Eurotatoria; order Philodinida; family Philodinidae; genus Didymodactylos; species Didymodactylos carnosus. The sequence goes on along the minus strand of CAJNOQ010002473.1, from coordinate 1,501 downwards.
TCTACTATCTCGATATACTCTATCGATTGAAATATGAACGAAAGATGACGCCTTGGAATTTTCTCTCCTTAGTAGCATTCTGTTTACATTGACGAATCGGGATATCGCAACACTTGTGTATTGGACGGTAGTTTTTCCCATATCTTATCCTCCTGTTTTGATCGTGCTAAATTTGTTCATTTTTATCTTTGACATGTTTATTTTTAGTTCTTTCTTCTTATCAACCAGAAGCAAAAAATGGCAACATCATTTACAAGTAATAAAATGTTAATGTTACAAAATCGCTTATTAACGGTAACTGAGTTAAACATGTCGTGTCTATTCATAAATTCGCCTTAATCATTGAATTCTATTATCATTTTAGAGTGGTGATAATGTTTCAATTGATTTGTATAAAGAAATAATGATTGAATACTTGTTGGCAATGAAAACGTATGTAATATCGTTCCTAAAGAGCGTACCAAAACGATCTTTCTGCGTATTTTCCTCGAGTAAACCTCTCCTAGACTAGAGTAGCATGGCTTTTTATTATAATATCGCTTATCAAACATTTTTTATCGAAAAAATTGTGATCCAATAATAATTTATAATTTTACGAAAACTTCGCTCTAAACTGGTCTTCTAATCTGAGAAGAGATTTACAGCGTGTTCTTTTTAGCCTAAAGAAGAGCTTAATTAACTACGTTGTTTTTATTCTGTCTGTTTGTAGTGTTGAAGCTAGATTTGTTTGGGAAAATTTACCTCCTCAGTTTCAAGTTGATATAGAATTTCAACAATTATATAAAATATGTGGTGCACTACAAAACAAAAACTATTCAAATTTTTATGCATTAATAAGAGATTTTCAATTTTCATCGACAATGTCAAGTAGTATAGAACAATTACAAGGTATATTTGCCATATCTCTAAAGTATTTTATTGCTATCAATTCGATTCTTTGTTTAGAACGAGTTACACTAAAAAATTTACAATTAATTGAAAATGCTTACAAGTCTATATCATTTGATGATATTCAATCAATTTTTGGAATTACAAGCAAAGTGGCTCGACAATGTACGTAATATTCTGCGATATAAATAAATTATTTTATCGAATAAAGAATGAGAACGTTGTTTAATGTTTCTCAAAAGAACTCAAATAGTGTCAATTGTTTCGTAATTCAAATCAAAATCTATTTTCGTTTCTTTTTTAGTTTGTGAAAAACGTGGTTGGCAAAAAGATTCAAGTGATCTGTTTGCATTACCATGTCGAAGTGGTATGCTACTTTATTTTCGTTTAATCACTATTTTCTTATAATTAACCTTGTATATATTTTAGCTGTCACAGTTGCATCAAACTCTGATATAACAAAATTAGTTGATATGGTCTGTTTTTCACTCAAGAAAATATCACTGGAGGTTCATTGCTAACCGATTTGCTTATTCGTAATGTTTATTATCCAAGTACGAATAGTAATCAAACGGATGGTGGAACTATTCTTGCATCATACACTGGTGAACAA
>CAJNOQ010002472.1:0-24166 GCA_905250885.1 Didymodactylos carnosus | reverse complement strand
ATAGTGTGTTCTTTTCTGTAATCACTTGTTATTCATATCATTTGTACTACTGAAGAAGGAGTCGGTTTAGACTTCGAAACGTTTAGCAGTTGTAAATAAATTTATAAAATAAAAGAAAATTCTACGAAAAAAACGAAATTAAATTTAAATGTGATTTCCTTATCATATTATCAACAGAATTAACACTAGCTCGTATCAAATTTATATTACATATTCTTGTATTGTGGTCACAAACGAATGCATAAATAGTCTTTAATATGACAATTGCTTCTTTAATATATTACAACATTAATACGCATACACGTATCACATAAAACAAAACTGGAAGTTTTCTTTCAAATTTTGATGAAAATAAATATAAATATACGCATGTAGAAAAACTTAAACTAAAATGTGAAAATCACACGCACACAAACCTGTCTATTATCACAGAAAAAAGATTTCATTACTCTTCATCATTTGATATCAGTTTTTAAATCGTTCATTAGAGTCGTCTGATTTATTATTTTCGTTATGTGCTTCATTATTTTTCTTTTATTTATGTTTATTTTCTTGTTCTTGATTTGACTGTTGTTTTCGTTCATTATTTTCTACACTGTTTAAACTTGATTGTGAAGAACCTAGATTCATTTCATTTTTCGGATCTAATTCTTTAAATATATAACGATAATGCGCGTTATCATCTGGTAAACTTGTAAACGAATCTTTTCGTTTTATTGTTGATGTATCATCCTGTCTTCGTGAAGAGGATGTTGGCGACGGTTCGGGTAAATTATTTGAGAATTTAGTCGTTGCTGATGAAGAAGAGGGCGATTGATGTTGAATTGAAGGAATGGTAGTCAATGGTTTGTCTTCAATAGCTGATACAGTGGTGTGTTGTTGTGGTTTTGTCGTTGGCTGAACATTATCAAAATCGTCATCATCGCTTTTAATTTCTAAAACTTGTGTAACTGCGAGTTTGGGTACATCACCATCATCATCAGAATTTTGTGGAGTCACTAAAAAAACGTAAAATCACAATTTTTAATATATACGTCTTTTGTTTAATTACATTTACTCCCTTCTGATATCAAAGGAAAGTGTTAATTAAATATTTCAGCAGTTTCTAATTCCTCTTATTGTGAAAAAAAAATAGATACAGATAGCGCGGTAAATATTTTTTTATTTATTTCGATTAAACTTAATTTTATTATTTAACGATCGAAAAAGTTTTTATCTGTTGTTTTCTGTCACTATGTCAAGAAAAGGAAAAGAAAAAGCGAAAGTTGTTGTTGTTCACTATATATTTTTAATTGATTTTAATGCAACATTAATTGATAAAAATTCCCATAATTGTATTGATTTACTCTGTTCAGATAAAGATTTTGTTGAAAAAATTCAACAAAAATAAAGAAGATGGTGTTTGGTACAAACGAATGGATCGTTTATATGAAAAATTGAGTGAAGAACAAGTGAAAAAAGACAAAATTATTGAAACATATCAAAATATTCAATTAATAGATGGTGCTCAAAGGCTAATGAAAAAATTAGGTCAAAATAAATCATCTAATAAAAAATATTATATTGCAATTATATCCGATGGGTAAGAGTAGAATTTTGTTAGTTATTTTTGACTATCACGTGTACTCCAGGTGTTGAAGATAGTCAAAAATTATCATAAAAATTGTAAATAAAACATATTAAAATAGCAATTTAATATAGTAGACTACATACTTACTGATAATCAACATAATTTTGTTAATCTATTAAACACTTAGACATACAATAGAAAACGTTTTAATTTACAAAAAAATAACCGTATGAAATATCTTAAGCAAGACGAAAGGCGTATGAGTATTTTGATAATATTCAAACTTTTCGAATTTCTACTACGATTTGTTATGAAATGAATCTACAAACATTTGTTTTTACTGAAAATCGAAGTACCATTATAAATTACATGTGCATAGGTATGATGAGATAATTAATGAAGTTTTAGTGAATAAGAATATCAAAGAATGTATCGAAAATTTTATACAAATCCAAGTTTATGGACGATTATAATACAAGATTAAAAATAAATAATTATTCAAGAGATCGTGTTAAAAATAATCACGACTATTTGTGTAATAATAGTTGTCCATCTAATTTATGTAAAGGTCAACTAATGGATGAAGTACGAGCAAAATTTATGAATACAAGAGTGATTTACTATGGTGATGGTAAAGATGACTTTTGTCCTGCGTGTCATTCGATATCGGGTGATATCATATGCATAAGAAAAGGTTTTTCCTTAGAAAAACTCATTAAAGAAAAACAAGATAGTACTAATCCAGTTAAAGGTGATATTTATTATTTTGACAATTTTAAAGATATTGAAGACATGTTAAAAGATAGAGGCATAATTCAAACGAAAAATGGATCGTGTTGTATTTAACTCTTTAAGAACCCAAAGCGTCTTCAATCGAAGCTTCAATAGCTTTGAAGAATTATAAATGGAAAAAATGAGTTTGAATGATGAAGGAAAAGACAATTTGTCAAGAAAAGAGATGTGACAATCCAATAAAAATAGGACTTTTTCAAATGTATCATCAGCAGTCGAACAACTTCATCATCTAATTCGCCAATTAGTTTAGCCTGGGAACGGTCAATTTCGGTTAATTTTGTAAGAAAATGTGAGTAAACAAGCTACTCGAAAAATTAAAACAAAAAGAAATGTTTTTTCAAAAAAAATTCATTCTTTAAAATTTAAATATCTGGACTGTTCTGTTTGAGGATACCTCTTCCCCCTCCTTTTTGCAGAAACGTTTTTATTTTGAGCTGATCATAGTCTATGTAGGGGAAAGTCTGGGCTGTAAAATGAGATCACTTCCAGCTCTCCATGATCTTCCTTGAAAAAATTATGAAGTTTTTAAGTTTTTCCTTCAAAGCCTAGAAAATCTCAATTTTTTAGATTCGTAAATGTTTCTCTCGTTTCTTATATATTCAAAATTTTTTCTTATAAATAGCATGATAGAAGAAAGTGTGCTCTTCAAAATGAGATGTTTTCCAAAATTTTGCGATGAGTTTTCTTGGAGATATAAGCATAGCCACAAATGCCCTGAAAAACAGAGTCCTGTGTACAGTATATGTTTTTCTCACTATGCGTTTTTTCCATAGTCCCTTCATTCCAGTCACATTACGACTCCTCGAAAAGATGGTCCAATCGAGCTCAAAATTTGACTACAGATACTTCGTTTTTTTAAAAAAGCGTTTTCGATTTTAACTTTCAGTGCGAGAAGGTTTTCAAAATAAAAAACCGGTTTTTTATATGGGATTTTCAGTATTTTTCGAAAGAAGAAAAACGAACCTGAGATAGGGTCTGAAGTATCTGTGGTAAAATTTTGAGCTCGATCGGACCATTTTTACAAGGGGTTGTAATGTGACTGGATGAAAACCGAAGTTTTCCAGAAAACCCATAGAAGAACATGTGAGAAAATTCGGGGCAAAATACGTCGATTTTCTTTTTCGATGTTCTATCTCTGATATAAATTTGAACCCGATCCGACATCAGCTTCTGCGGTTTCTGAGAGGGTAAAAAAAGAGGGGTGGTACCCTTAAATGGTAAATGGTTTAATTAATCGAATGTAGTTTCCTAAAAGTCGATACAAAATCAGTTTTTTGTTGCTTAACATGGATTATCTCACTGTCTGCGGGGAGGGAACAACATTGGGCTTTAATGGGTTAAATAAATGATACGTTAACTTGAAAAATAAGATTAAAGAAAATATATGTATTAAAAATGTGTTTCCTTTTGTACTTACAATCGTCTGCATTTTCAACATCGAGTATTTTTTCAGCAGTATGATCCTCCCGTTTTAAATAATCATTACAAGGAAATACATATTTTTTATGTGTTTCGCCGTTGATTAATACGATCTTAACAAAGAAGAAGAATTATTAATATGCGTATATTCTTTTAATCTTTTTACCTTCTCTATATTCCATTTTGTTGCTGTTACATGATCATTGTAATAACCAATTTTTAATTGCTTTGGTTCACCTAAAAAATTGCACATAGATGTCTTTTACCGGTAAAGAGATACTATCTATATAGTTACCTAAATTTTTTGTTAATGTGACATTAAATGTCTCATGTGTGTCAGGTTCAAAATGTCCAAGTTTATTCAATCTTAATTTTTTTGTTTCATCTAATTGAGATCCATATAATTGTACATAAACATAACTATCATCTTCTAAGGTTAAACTTCCATCAATAGTTTTTGCTGTATATATAATTATTTGCCATTTGTATTCGCCTAAAAAAAGCAACAGGAAAATGTTCGATTTCGATTATTTTTATTGAGAAAACTAATAAAAGTTAGAGTATTTCTATTTATGGATAAGAAATGTGTTCTACCATCATCCGCGTGAGATCGTGAGTCTTTACTGGATACACTTGGTTCGCGTTTTGTCTGTTGTTGTTTTGGTGATGGTTGACGTAGTATTTTTTTTTCTTCTTCTTCACTATTATCATCCGAATGTAAACTATTTATATCAGGTGCCATTCGAATCGGCATTTTAGAATTATTTTCCATTGTTCGCGCTTCGGACGATGAAGATTTTCGACGTTTATTTATAGATGGTACCGATGATGTTGATGATGAACTAGTCTTTCTTCTAGACGGAAACTCAGATTTGGATTGAATCTGAAACGAAAACGATTCAAATTTTAACCATATTTTATATACACACGATTATTTTGTTATCAACCTTGAGTAGACTTAATATTTTTTCATTTTGTTTCTTTTGTTTCTTTGAATATTCAAGCCAGTCGTCACAATGAAATATGACACATTTTTGTGATTTTGGATCAACGACTTCAATCTAAAAGCGATAACATTTCAATATTTTATGCTATAAAATATACTCTGACCTAATTAAATTACTTTTTCTACATGCCATTTTGTTTCGTTTTTTTCATTCGAATCACTAGATTCATCACTTCGATTTGATACGATTTCGCTATCATCGGTTAAAATGAGTCGTAGTTTTTCCGGTGAACCAATATCTTTGAGTTTAACTCTAAATTGATCACGTTTACCGGATTTAAAACAATTGCCATAATCTTTCGTCGAAATAATAAATTCTTCTGTTTCATCACCACGATTATTTATGAATGATATTTTTATTTGAGGACTTTGTCCACCAGTTAATGAGGCCGTTTGAGAATTGGATGTATAAAATATTACTTGCCATGTTTTTCCATTTGAATGATTTGGTCCTGTTATTTAGAAAGATAAACGGTCAATATAGATCATGTAATGCTTAAAAAAACAAAATATGAAATCTTACTAGATGATTCGTCGTCACTAGATGCTGAACTTGTTTTAGATACGTGTTTTTTGAGAACAGGTTCTGGATTTTTTTCAGACTAGAATATTTACATGTTATTCTATTTTTTAGAAGATTTTTAAAAAATGTGAAACACTACCACTTTTGATGAAAACGCCTGCGACATTTTATTATCACTCGTATTTTTGCTCGTATCTGTTTTATTGCGTTCTCTTGGTTCAAACTTCTTTAGTACGTCTTCTTCGGTATCTACAGATCGACTATCACTGAAATCTGAAGTATAACCTCCTGGAGCTAAAAGTAAAACAAGAAGGATTATGATAACTATGTTAGCAGAAAAAATAAGAACTATTTCTTTCAATCGTTTAAATATTTAGAATATGCTTTAACAAGAAAAACTGTAGTTTTTATTTGTATTCGGAAGTATAAGCTTAAACCAAAACAAACAAGAAAAGAATGAACTCTGGTAACGCTATTAAGAAAAACGCTATTAGGAACGCAACTCGTGTCAACACGGAGTTCTTGAGGAGTTATACTCATTTTACTTTTACAATAGTAAAAACTACCACAATCTGAAGTAAATATAATCTAGAGCCACGATACATACAAATATACAAGTACAACTGGAATATTTGTCTTCAAAATGAGATGTTGTCTAGTATAGACGTTGTTTCTACTAAAGTTATGATTAAATACACATTGTAAGATCTTTCTCATAAACTCAATGCAGGTACGAATGGTTTTTATACTTGTAATCACTTTATCCTGTCACTTTATACGTTTCATCAAAATCTGAGAGAGACGGTTAGGGTAGTATCGTTACCCGTATTGTATAGCAATACGGGTAATATATCACAAAAAATTAGCCTCTCAGTATTTTGATTATAACTTTTTTTCCTTTAAGGATACAGAGTTATTTCTTTTTTTTAAAGACTCGCCGTTTTATTCTCTACAAAAAATATATTGAACAATTTTTTACATATGCTAAAAATAAAGAAATACAGATGAAATATCATTACTTTTCAACCTAAACTGAATGTTTGAGGCATATAAGAAATTCTTTATAACTCAGCTAAAATCCATCATTTTGAAGATGGATTTATTTTATTTTAAAGCAAAATAGTTCTTCTATTACTCCCTAACCGAAAAAGTCTAATAGTTTCATTTCTTTTTTTGTACTAACGTGAAGAAGTTACATTTTCCCTTTTTCGATGAATTTTAATAAAATCGCTTTTTGTATCAGAAAAACACATTTAAAGCGAATGTATGATACACGAAACGAAAGATGACGCTTCAAAGCTCAAGAACATACATTTCGATTCCACTTTCATGCATGGCAATGTGTTCAAAATGTTTTTTTCATTATGCTTTGAGTTGGAAAGTAATGAAGATTGAAATTTCACAGTATTTCATCTGTATTTCTTTATTTTTAGCATATGTAAAAAATTGTTCAATATATTTTTTGTCGAGAATAAAACGGCAAACCTTTAAAAAGAAGAAATAACTCTGTATCCTTAAAGGAAAAAAAGTTATAATCAAAATACTGAAAGGCTCATTTATTATAAAGCTCCCGTTAGTTTACTCTATTCATGAAAATAATTTGTCACTTTGGTATTAATCATCACTAAAATTAATTAACAAAGCTTACTCGATTTTGATGTTTGAACTGATATTTGAACTGGTTGTCGTGGTTTTGATTTTTCTGCATCAGATGGCTAATTAGAGAAATAATCGTCATAAAAAATAATATGATAAAGTAAACAAAGTTTGATTACAGGCTTTGAAATGATAATTGGTTCAACTATTTTTTGTTCATTATTATCATGCGGTGATGCAGCATATTTCCTTAGTCTTGCAGTTTTTTCAAAACGACATCTTTAAGAGAGAAAAGTGAAGTGATGAAGTTGCATTTTATCGTACTGAAACAGTGTCATACTTGATACACGGTTTAGAACCTCTCACGGATTGAATACCAAAATGGCCACGTTCACCGCCTAATCGAACACCATTTCGATGTTTGTATTCACAACATGTTGATATTCGACTGTCGATTAAACCTTTGACATACAACGACAAACCGAATGGAAAATCAGGGTGACGTTTTGATTTAAATTGAAATGTGTCTGATAATATAAAATAGATCGAATTATATATGATAAAGCTAATAAATATATATAAGAATTAATTACCTCCAGCTTTCAAAAAATCCTTATAGACAATTAAATTTTCACCCCCACAATGCTGTTGCATAACAATAATTTCATCAACTGGTTCAAACACATTATGATCATAATCAATTTTTGTATGAGGACCGTAGTAGACCATTGACACTTCACATTGAGATAATTCTTTCGCGAGTGAGAAAGAACGTGATACACTACTCTAAAAGAAGAATAAAATTTAAACTTCATTTAAAAGGTTAAGTCGTAGATGATATTGTCTGAAACTTGTAAAAATTTTACCGTTAAGGAACGAGTCAATGGTGCTGTATTTCCTTTTGATCGTTGTAATCGACGCGTAGGACTTTTCGCTTTTTTTATACCAGAAACATGAGCTGATTGCACACGTGGGATTCGTGAATGTTCTCCGAATTCTTCATTCATCTGAAAAATAAAAGTACCAAGAAGAATGTATAAACTGGTAGATGAAAGAACAACATAGTCATCCCATACCACTTGCATATCGTTATTGGCACTTCTGGGTCTTAGATGACTCCATGATGAGTTCATTTGTAACATAGCCGCATCTGCTGTTGTATTATGAGAGTTTTTTGGGCGTCTTCTCGATTCCTGATAATCAGTGAAAAGTACAACTCTTATTCTATTTCAAGAACTGATATTCTTACTTTTACACTATTGACAAGAGCAGCTTTAGCAACCATTTCAAATTGTCTGCGAAGTTCGGCTTGTCGAAAACGTTCCATATCCAGTGCTCTATAAAATTAATAGATATACAAGCAAAATATATTAATAATAGATACATTGAATAAATTTCAGACCGATGAACTATATTTTCAGCCAACGCTTGTCGAACATGTTTTTTATGTTCTTTATTAGCTAATCTGGTTCGATATTCTGAATCTGGTATCAAATTTCCGTGTCGACTTATCTGAACAAATAGAAAAATTTATGAACTTTGAAAAGGAGAAAATATGTTATACTCACTAATCCAGCAAGCCTTAAATGCTTTCTTATTTGCTCACTACTGAAATAACATGCAAGGTGGGGATCCATCAAACTATTGTATGTTGCTAGCATGCTGAAATAAAAAAAACTGAATTAGTCTTTTCACCACTATATTACAACGTACAGTGAAACATCGTTGGTCGGTACGAGAAAACTTTTTTGAATAGTAGTATATAGTTCTGATTCCAAAGTCAAAGTTGCAGTCGTGAAACTTGCGGTAAGTGTTGAACAACTTCATGTTGATTAAATTTGAATATTCAGAAATAATACTACTAAAACTCACAAGATACTCTATTAGCTACAATGGAGAGTTGTATCCTTCAAATCGTAGTTTTCTATTACAGAAAAAGTATCCTCTTGAAGATTGGAAAAGCTAATATTATTTTTATTTTATACCTTGAATCCAAATGAGTCATCTTCGAAAAAATTTGAATTTATCTAAAATAAAAAATTTGTATTAGAAATACTTTAGCTAATATTTACAGAAAAGGAGTGTGAGTCAAACAAATCAAGATCGTTTTTTTCACAGATTATAAATATGTTTATACGAAAAGAATGCAAGTATCTAATTTAGAAAGTTGTTATTGGCTTTGTGTGCACCAAAATACTTGTTCGTAGCCATTATTATCTACATGCTCTTTCGATTACTGAGCAACAGTAAGTATCATTATTAATTGAGTATAAATAAGCAATCAATCAAGAGTCTTACTCCAGTTGGCAAACTCGGCTAATGTTCTTAAAATATTTGCTGCAGCATTTTAAATTTAGTAGTGATCCCGCTAACTGACATCTAACGCCCTCTCTTGAGAAACCGAACTGCCTGTCTTCAGATCAAGATAAGGATAGAAAAAATATCAGCCAGCAAGAGATTATGCTATATTCGAGGTAACTCAGAAAACTTAAAAATCCTCACGAATAGAGCCAAAAGTCAAGATTCAGTGGCAAAATCACTCTATGTAACTGAAACAAGTGTACTTTTATCTTACAAAGTGGAAAGTATTTTGATTTGTCGTGCCTTCCTATTGCTGCACTTTTTGAAGAAATGTGCCGTTTTTTTTGATTTATTATTTTTTTTCATGAAAAAATCAATTTAAATCGATTTTTTTTGAAAAAAAACCTATTTAAATTTACTTTTTTAAAAATCTTTTACAAAAATCTGTTTAAATTAATTTTTAAAAACATTCATTTAAATTCATTCTGCGTAACTTTTTATATGAAAAATCTATCTAAATTTATTTATTTCTCAATGAATCTGGTTTTAGTTTTTTGAGAAAATCTATTGAAGTGCATTTTATCTTTGATTTGGAAAAAAAAGAAATTCAGATTAACCTTTTACAAGAACCAAAATCAGATTCATTGAGAAAGAAATGAATTTAAATAGATTTTTCGCACGAAACGTTACGCAGAATGAATTTAAATGAATTTTTTTAAAAATTAATTTAAACAAATTTTTCTAAAAGAATTCTAAAAAGATAAATTTAAATAGGTTTTTTTCAAAAGAAAAAAATCGATCTAAATGAATTTTTCTATGAAAAAAATAATAAATCAAAAAAAATGACACATTTCGAAAAGTGTCGCAATGGGTTATACAATGCTGTAAACATTCGAAGTTATTTTCGTCCTTTATCAACTAACTGAGTTAGAGTTTAATAATAAAATTAACGATGTCTAAATATCCTTTTTATGAATATTATAGTTCCTATTAATTCTTAACCATTGCACTGCCTCTGTCACCCGATCTCGAAAAAATTCATTGAATATATTGATAGAATCATATTTTCACCTGAATTATAAGTTGGATTAGAAAACTTTTTTTGCATAGGTCTATTGGCATCATCTTTTTTTCCAAAAGCAGTGATATACACTTCCTTCACAGTTGACACAACATTGATTTTACACATCTAACTCCATCACGTCTCTCCTGGACGTCAGCTGAGTCGCTGGTAGCTACACGCCGCTGCCGATTGGCATTGCCATCCAGAGGAACGAAGACCTTCAGCGTCAGTGGTTAATATCTGTCCTCGTAGAAAAGCGTTAGAAATAGACAGAAGAAAGTTTAAGATGAACTTGAGCTCATCATTTTACTAAATAAATGTAAAAATAATAACAAAAAATACTTTGATACAAAAATAAAATCTGACATAAAACGAGATAAATAAAAATAACACTGTTGTTATACTGGTTGATCAGCTATAGTTGCGTAATGAGTACTCCCTAAAATACCAATTTCCAATTTAGTAATTGAAGTAAAATGTAAAAATATATTTTACCTGAGATTTTTTCAAACTCTTCTTTTAAACATCGATAAATAAACACATACTGATGCTACGAATTTAACGAGAAAAGTCATTACTTTCAGATATATATATATGTATGACTTATTACCTCATTTTGAACCATTTTATCTCTACATTTTCTCATATCCAATACTGTACTATAAACATCGAGATATCCATGAAATGGTAATCGATCAAATTGTTGTAATAAGCGATCGAGTGCTATGAATGTTCCCGTTCTACCTACGCCAGCACTACATAAAAAAATCAATATTATAATATGAAGAGCAATTTAAAAAATGATTAATAAATACCTACCTACAATGAACTAATAATGGTCCGTACTCTAGTTTACATTCTGTTCTTATCAGTCGAATAAAATCCACCAGGATATCACTCTGACTCGGTGTAGAATGATCATCCCACATTTTAAAATAATAATGTTTCACTGTTCGTACGTCATCATTCTTATGTGATTTAATAATCAAATTGAATAACATACATTAAAGAGTTTCCGCTTTTACTTACCTTTCGCACTTGTATGTAGCGTAAATCGTATGCTGGTACATCAACACAAGCACTTACATAAACATAAATATCACCATAGCTCTCTACTTTATTGATTTCTTCTGGCCAATATTGCTCACATTTGGTCTAAAGTCGAATCTACTACATTTGTCGGACTCGTCACACATTTGTTTTTAAAAAAATGACTTACAATTCCTCTTTCAATTAGACCAGTCAACATAACAATAATTCGTACATTTTGTTCCCATATCATACGCCATTGATCATTTACAGTTGTTTTCAATGGACCTTGACACGCAATATACTCTCGAGGTTTATGCACACCCTAAGATAGATTTATCATTAATATTTGAAGGGCGGAACCCATATATATATGTTTTCGAAATTTGCTCTGAATACAGAATCATGTATATGTATCTGACATATGTGACCCGTATTCAGGGTTAGAAGAGACAGTTTTCGTCAAAAAATATCAGTTTAGAGAAAAGTGCATGAAGATATAGCCTCCAGCGTGCTCTTTCAAATGCACTAATTTTTATTCGATTAAAAACNGTTTATTTATCGATGTTTAAAAGAAGAGTTTGAAAAAATCTCAGGTAAAATATATTTTTACATTTTACTTCAATTACTAAATTGGAAATTGGTATTTTAGGGATTGTTCACGAAGTTTTCTAGAAGTTTCGTAGAAATATATATATCATATGATTTATAGGCTAAAAAATAGTATTGTGAAGAAAGCGCTTAGACACACAAAAATATACGACACATGTGTGAACATACTTTCTAAAAAAAAAAGGTTTATTACGAAACTTAAAAAGTATAGAGAAGTGCAACTATCTCTAAACCCTTTTAGGTTTCGTAGAATAGAAGACATGGTGCAGTACGAAACCTTTTAAGTGCATAAATTAAAGGACTTTTTTTCTGAACAAGTGGACCATTTCAGCAGTTTATGCGAGTTTTCATTGTATAGGACGGCGAAAACTGAGCCCAAAATATACCTGAAACTTCTCTAATTTTTGATTTTTCGAGAAAAAGTCATGAGGAAAAAAACATAACGAAGTAAGCAAAATGCACTGATCAATCGTTACAATGCGCTTAAAATGGTTTCGTACTGCACCTTGTCTTCTACGAAATCTAAAAGGGTTTAGAAATGGTTACACTTCTCTATACCCTTTTAAGTTTGGTAATAAACCTTTTTTGTTAGAGAGTACGCATATTAGAATCTTTAGGGTCGAAAAACTATAGAGAACTTCACTAAACCCTTAGGAACCGAAATAAATCAAAAGAGTAGTTTTTAGAAGGAAAACTCTTTGCATTTTTTCTCAGAACTGTCTTTTTACTTGGAGTCCGGCAAACACCTCCATAACGAAAAGTCAATATGGACTCATTCTTTTAAGCAGAAGCTAAGACATGTGGAAGCAACGAACGTAAAAGAACTCGATTTTTAATTTAAGCCATCATCAGTTTACACTGTGGAAAGTGTTAAAACCAACTCGAGCTCACTACATGCTTTCTGAGAGAGAAAAGAATGCCGGACGATGGCTTATTTTGACCCTTATTCAGGTATCATCACTGGATAAAAATAGGAAGAGTCTCTAAAAATCTATCGTAACTATTCTTCGGCATGATCATTATTCTCTGAAAGTATGATCACAAATTGGACTAATGGTTGCCGAGAGAGATTTTCTCGAGGGTGAGAGACTTTAATTTAAACAAACCTATCAAAACCACTTACACTAATAAAATTTGCATTTATATAACCGGTATCACAATCATCGACAGGTATTAGTTTTACACGTGAATGTTCATCTATATATAGAAAAAAATCTTTCACACGTTTGATTGATATTCATCAATTACTACGCATACATGGCATAATATCTTTATATCGATTTTTTCCTACATTACATGGCAATAATGCACATTCACTTATACGATAAGTTCCGTTTGGAGTTATTGTTGATAACAAGATATTTAATGTTAATTGAAGTTTCTAGACAAAATGAAAACAATACATTAATTTATTCAAGAACAGTTTAATTTATTTTCATTGATACTTACACTAAATTCTTCCGAAGTATTGAAATTATTATTTTCTGTTAATAATTCATATTCAGATGGTAAATCTTTTATTCGAATTGGTCTAATAAATAGATGAATGTACAGATCAAAATACAAAAATAATAGATTACTTTACCTGGACAACAACATTTCCCTAAATAATTAAAATTTTTTAATAATTTTCTGAATGCAATATTTACACTTTTTAACTTACCTCTCAGCATCTAGAGGATGAACTTGTTTTGAACTACTAGAATAGCTGTAAAAAAAACGACAGGAAAATAAGTAAAAGATAAAGGAAACCTTACATAATAGAGAAAACTTACATATTAACTTGATTAACAATATTATTCATATTTGTAGTAGGTTGTTTAAGATTATTTCTAGAACGTCTACTAGAAGAAAAAAGAAAGAATTTTGTTCTCAGATGTTTAACTGAGACATACATGTACACACACACACAGTACATGAATATCTAGAAATGTATGTACAAAGAGATGTACAGAAAACTCCGTAATGTCTGACACCCATCTTAGACTTTGTTGATTTTGATAGGCGTACTTAAAATATTATAGTTATAGGTAAAAGATAAAATTCTGTAATATTTACGCATACCGACGAAAAATAAACGCAGCAGCAATGATGATAAGGATAACTATTGTAAAACCGACCACACAAGGAATAACAATATAGATGAATTCACGTTCTAATAAAGGAAAAACTCAA
The DNA here is from genome assembly GCA_905250885.1 of Didymodactylos carnosus. NCBI lineage: Eukaryota > Metazoa > Rotifera > Eurotatoria > Philodinida > Philodinidae > Didymodactylos > Didymodactylos carnosus. The sequence continues at coordinate 10,077 of CAJNOQ010002472.1, read as the reverse complement.
TTATCAACATTTTAAATATGTTCTTATACTGAACTCACTCAAATTTGTTTCCAGAACATGGCTACTAACTGTATCCCATCCATTTCGTCTTGTTTGAACATAGATTCTGTACTTTTCATTTTTATTCAAATCATTACAACGACTTGTCATTGTTGGATTGTTGAATTCATTTGTAATTTTAATTTCTTGTTTTTCTCTGTTATTGTTCATTGATTCACATATCAAATATAATTCATCATAGCAGCCCATTGGTCGACGAAATATCACTTCAATATCTTTCGATTTGATTGATAAACGTAAATTAGATATAGACTCTAATGCTGAATTGCAATAACAAAAATTAAAGTTTATTTTTATTTGTTTTCAGAATCACGTGGATAAGAAAAATGAAAACTGAAAAGGCAATTAATTAATTTGAAAATACTTACGTGTTTGAAATAGTGTTGTTTCATTGATCGAATTCCATTGAAAATCACATGCATTCGTACCCCACTGACACGTTAGATTAGTAAAAAGAACGGCTTGAGCACGATATAAACATCCACAACGTAAATCATTACACTGATAAACAGAATTTTTTGACTTTTTATAATTATCAATCTCAAGGTATTTACAACTAGTTAGTATGTTAATATAAGATGCTTGGACTATCAATGGCCAATTAATTTCGGCTGAACAAACGCTCTGTTCAGATTCTTGTGCCGAACGAACTTCTAATGCTGATTCTGATAAAAATGCTATAAAATAAAAGCGGCGTGTATCGATTATTATAAGTCACGTTCAACTCCAGTTCGCTCGATCTTTGACACAAATAGTCTCCGATCAATTTTCAGACGTTTTGAAAAATAAAGCTGTCATAGATGACAGGTAACAGAGCAACATTTCTAATACTGATAACTGTTCGATCATCCTTCCATACTTGTGTATGAATAGATACATTTTATTAGCTATCAAAAGCATGAAAATTTTTTCTAGCTGAATCTTCATATTAAAAGCTTTTATCCTGTCATTTGATACTCTAATTACATATCTGAAGTTAGTTCATTAACTTGAAACATTCAAAGAGACAATGTTTAATGATAACTCTCAAGTGTTTTGTTAAGATCTTTGCACAAAAACTTCAAGATTTAATCGAGATTTTTACTCGGGTAATCTCTATCCTACTAATTTTAGCTTAATCGGATACACTAGTCAGGTCAAAAACTCTAACTTACAATAGAATTTCAATGGAACTTCTATTAGAAGACAGAATGGCCATCATTTCATATAGAATTTCTATAGGAAGCTGTTAGGCCATATTGGATGCTTATTCAGGATCCTATTGAAGAATTTATTGATATGGATTGTGCTTTCCATCATTTTACACTGAGGATGGTGAACATTTATTCTGTAAGATTCTTCTCTTTCAGTTAGGAGAATATTGTTCACAATGTATGTAATATTACCTGTATTAATTACTTTCCATGTTCCGATTTCTGGCCATGTGTACATTTCAAATACATGACGTGTGTTCACGATTGAAACATTGTATATCATGGCTGGTAGCAATTTTTCAAATAAAATTTCAAATCGATCGGTTGTTGTGCAATTATTAGCAGTATTCACACAAGAAACGTCGATCATTGTACACATTAACTGTAAACAATATTTTAATTTTACTTGACGCGTGGATAAAAAATGATGTAAAAATATTCTTAATTTAGATGATGTACGCGTAATTGTCTCGATCCTTGGTTGCTCGAGATCTTGAGAGCAAAAAATTAAAATAATGTAAGTCTATTTGTTAAATAATTTTACTATTATTCTTACTCATCATTCAAGATGACTTACCAGTTTGTATAAAATAATTTGTGTTCTGTACGAATGATTTCCAGTCTAATTTTGATATATTTAGTTTGAGTACATAAATACTGGCTGTTTCTAATGGATCGAATATGACCATATATAATTCATTTTGTTGTGATGGATAATACGTTTGATTTGTTTCAATATTGACTAATGTTGCACGAATAAAATCAAATGAATTTAATGGTGGAATTGACCAAGTAATTTTATATGAAAAGTCATCTATTTTCTCATGTTTTATAGATGAAATTGATACACTAGGAAGATCTAAAATAGTCGAATAAATTTAATGTTGTATAATATCTTGATAATTGTTGCAATGAGTCACCAGTTTTAATTGTACATGTTTCATTTTTTTGTTTGTCATAATTGGGTAAAAATTTTTTAATAGAAGCTATAATTTCATATTGTTGACCATAATTTAATGAATTAACATCACAATATTGTTGATGAATATCACATGTGTAGATAAACTGTTTGTTTGTATTATTCATTTCTCTTACTATTACGCTTAGATTTGTATAATCACCTAATAACTTTGTCCATTGTATTCGAACAAAATTTATCGTATGATTTACATGACAATTTAAATTTAAATCTTCTAAATCTAATATTATAAAATTATAATATTTGAGTGTTTTTAATTGAAACTATAAGTTATACAAACCTGTATATGACATAACCAAATCACCCATAGATATGTGATCATTTCTATAGCAATGATATGCAATTACGTACCATTGTGCTGGACTAAGATTAGTGAATAAACAATTGTAGAGTCCATTTTGTCTGCCATGTTGATCATAAATAATGTTACATGTATGATTTACACTTTGTATCTGAATAATAAAATTATTAAATATACCAGGTAATAAAAATGTTGAGTTTATTGTTGATGTTGTTGAGAATGAACCAAGATATTTCGGTTTTATAGGAACTATAACAAACAGAAAACTATTTAAAGTACAAGTTTTCATCAGTTCAATATAATTATAATTTCTACCGTATAATTGCTGTTTGTTATCATTTGTAAGTTTTGTTAGATTTCGACCACAATACATAAAACCTTCGATATTATGTAGAAGACCTAGAATTAAAAAAATTTAGATATCAATGTTTGTTTTTTTCGTATAAAGTTGAAGATATCGTATTTAATATACCATAAGTTAAATTGTCACATGTTGCTTGCTTTTGATTTTTGATAAAATAACATTTTCTTGTAAAATTATCATATTTTGTATCAACCGGTTTAAACATTAACGTTATATTAAAGTCATTTTTACATGTTAAACGCATAGTAACATCAACTGATATTGTTGTATCTTTTGTTTTTATTGTCAATGAAAATATGGATAATATTATTGAAACTAAAATGAAATAATCTATTTTTTGTTCAAAAATCGTCGTTAATAGATAACAGAGACGTATACCTACGTATTACCATTATTATTACGGAAAAGATAGGAGAAAGGAAGAGAGATTTAATTATTAGTGAACTGTAAAAGAAAAATATATTTGCATTAGAGAATACAATGTCAAGGTAAAGAACGATTAATAGACAGAAACACTTGATGAAATATGAAACCAATTTATCAGTTTGAATAACAACTCAACAAACTATACTCTACTTCTCAAGTACCCTAACAAGACCACTATGATAGAATAATTGTAAACTATCTATAAGAGCAGTGGCAAATTTGACATAGATGCGGGTACATCAATCGAAAATATTTTTCAATGATTATCTTCGTAAAAACAAAAAAAAACAAAAAAAATTTTTAGATCTACCATTGTAAAAGAGAAAAGAAGTAAGCTTTCTTGTGTACCTGATGCTATGGTATTCGTTATTGCTTGATTCATCGATTGAGTTGCATATACTGTTGGATTTTTTGTAGTTAAACACATCGTTGAGATATTCTCTGGAGTTATATTTTCGGTTATTAAATTCGATATAGTAGAAACAATATTTTTTTCCAATGATGATTGTTTATTTGTCGTTGTTTCATCTTGAAATGATGTAGAAGTATCAAACAGTAGATCTAATAGAAATATTATTACTTGCATATTTTTTCTGCATCAGAACTGTTTTAATATATTACTTGAATTAAGATATGTCGTTTGTTTCTCATAAAGCGTAGAGATCATTGTTGATACGGTTGTAACATCTATGTCAACATATGACGTTAAAGAACTATCATAAGTATTTTCAATTGTATGAGCATGATTTGATGTTATGAGTGTCGAATGTTGATCACTATATACTTGTGATAGAGAACTTGATATTGTTTCGGAAACTACCATGATATTAGTTACTGAAATATTTTCTTCTTCTACTATAGTAGTTGTCATTTCGTTGGAGAATGATGCAAGGAATAATTGATTAATCAATAAGAACTATTAATAAAAAAGATTAAACAATTTTTTTAGATTTTTTCTATTGTTATTAATTTAAAAAACAAAATAGTGAAGAAAAATATTTTGATGGTATTTATAATGAATGAGACAAAAGTTTTACATTAACGTATCGAGCGCTCTTTCTTCCATGATTCCAATATTCTTTATATTTTTGCTGTTTTGTGAAGGATGAATTATGTAGACAAACTTGTCTTACACAAAACTTCAATAAGAACAGTATCTTGAAACCAAATATTATTGAAAATATTCGTGCAGTATGACATACAAAAAGACTTTTCGTCTGTTTCATAAAAACAAAACGACTTCTTGACTGAAGTCAAATACATGAAAAAATATGCTATCGTGAAAAACTCTAATAAGCTTCTTAAAGAAAAATTTCAAGTTATTTTCAGTGATTTTCTAAAAAACTTTCCAAAAATCAAATTTTTTATGCATAATGAGTACCAGAAGCAAGACGTGAATAATATTAGATCTTAGTTTTACATTAATTTGTAAAAAAGATTGCATAGAGGATTCAAAATATTCAGGTTAAAAATTCGTATTTAATGTCTGACATTTTTCAGTAGCGATTAGATAAACGATTGTTTCTCTACAAAAATTAAATAAAAATAAGTAACATATTGTACACTATTTGGAAGAGGATAAATTTTTTCTTAATAGAATAATGTGTGAGAGAAAGTTTGTTTGATATACGCGTTATATTTCACGTAAAATAGCGAAATCTCTTAAATATTGGAATCATGGAGCAAGACAGCTTGACACTTTTATGCATATCTCTTCACTCACCCATTAGTTCGAAAATATGAAAAATAAATGTATTTATTAATATTGACAACCTTGATAAATATTTAATGAAACTTATACACTTACATTTATAAATTGAATTAAAATTTTCCACATTCTTCTGTTAAATAATTATACATTCTGTCTTTTTCTATTTGTCTGTTTATTTGTTCTTTATATTCTGTTTCCAAAATTGGTCGGTATTATTAACATATATATAAACGAGAACAGTTAAAAACACGAAAAAAAAAAATTTCTTTTTAATATTGACTGACAAGTGTAAAAAAGAAAATGCCAATCGATGAAACAAAAAATCAAATTACATCACTTGTTATGTACGTGTTAGATTAATACTCATCTCTAACAGTATAGTACCATCAATAAAATAGTAGTAGTAATAAAAGTTCTTCTCGCTTTTTTTCATATTAAATTATGTCAAAAGGTGAGAAAAAGTGAAGAAAAAAAGAAAAGAAAATGAGAAGCATCATTTTTCTTTTTTGTTATCTTTGTATTTTTGAAACGACGGTATACCACTTGGGTCTAGTTGAACAATGATGAATATCTATACACAGTATATTTAAGAAAAAGTTAATTTTCTTGTTCCCTATACGTAATTTTAATAAACTAATATTTATGAATAGAAGCGATGTTCTTCTTGAAGTTCATATATAATCAGCATACAGTGATCTTGAGAAAGTTTAAGTAATACCGGAAATATAGAGGATGATTATATGAAAGAAAGTTCACCTCTAATTAAAATCAGCGTTCACAAACAGAGTATCATTCCGTTTATTCTTAATAAGTCAATTTAGACGTGAATATAGGCATTTTATGCTGAGATACTAGAACCTATCTGTGCCAAGAATTGAATCAATTCATTTGAAACTTAGCTTTTATCAATAAAAGCTGTATCGCTGATAACTTGAAAATAAGTTACACGCTTTTTTGTTGTAAATTGAAATCAACAATAATCAATAATCACGAAGACTCTAAGCATTCAACTTAAAAACGAGAAAAAACTACTGTCTGTTAACAAAATAAGGTGCGTGACTATTTTTTAAATAACTCGAGAACGAAAAGAGGTAAAACGTTGCGGTTTTCACTATTCGAAAGAGGAAACTTGAAAGCATGTTTTCATAACTGAAATTTTTTCAGAAGAGTTTTCTGAAACGGATTCCTCAGGAAATCTTTGGAAAACTAGACCGCGTGTAAACGTTTTCCATAGAATTGTATTCATTTTTTTCATGGACTGATAGCACGGAGGGTCTTCTTCAAAACAGGAGTCAAGCAAAACCTTGATTTTTAGCTATTCGAGCGAATAGAAAACTTCAAAATGTAGACTATTTAAGATATTCTATATCCTATTTTTTGTAGGAGATCTCAAAAGAAAATTTTTAGAACCCTAAGGTTTTCAAAAACGGCTTCTGGAAAACCTATTAATAAAAATGTACTTTTTTATTTCTTTCATCTTATAATCACGTTTAGCGGACAACATTAATCATGTCCTGAAGTTTTGAAGTCGTTCCGAATTTTTTTGAGTGAATAGTGAATTTTTTAATATTAGGTGAAAACTGCCTGAAAACCCTAATTTTCGTAAAATTCGCTTTTCGGTAGATTTCTGGAATTTTTTCTCAAAATAAATATTGCCACGAGACGCAGGATGGTCGATTATCCATAGTTCAACCGTCTTCAAGGCTATCAATAGTCACCGGGTGGCAGTCCTGGGACTCGTACTATCAGTCCATGAAAAAAATGAATACAATTCTATGGAAAACGTTTACACGCGGTCTAGTTTTCCAAAGATCTCCTGGAGAATCCGTTTTAGAAAACTCTTCTGAAAAAATTTCAATTATGAAAACATGCTTTCAAGTCTCCTCTTTCGAATAGTGAAAACCGTAACTTTTTACCTCTTTTTGTTCTCGAGTTATTTAAAAAATAGTTACGCACCTTATTTTGTTAACAGACAGTAGTAGCCGATCTTATTTTTGTATTCTGAAGGTGCCAGTTTAAGCTCCTTTTGCTCTAGATGTCGGTTTTGTTTATTAATTATCAAAAAAGAGGGCACATATCCAGTTAAGAAAAAAGTTTCATTAATATATTTGTTGTATTATTTGAAGTTGATTTCAAAAAAATAAAATAATGGCACACGTTTATGAACTTACACACGCACACACACAAAAATGACCTAACACGTATGCACATACAAAAGAAAAATTGAAATATTAGTAAATTTTTTTCGTTGGTGATGGAATAAAATGTTCTTTGATATTTGATTTAGTAATTGGAATTAAATTATTGATAATGATGGGTTTATCTAATTGTGCGTCCATTTCATGAATTCGACTGCGCCGTTTGATCGGATGATGGTGCCATATCTAAGAACAATATATATGATAAATGTTAAATCACAGTCCTAATTCAAATGCTTGAAGATTTTAAGAAAAACTGAGCTAAACTCAAAAAAGTAGAAAAACATTCATGAAAACCTCAGAGCTGAGAACATTTACCTGAATATTTGTGTATTCCTAGTATTTTGAGAACGCTTTCCTCTATCTGCGTTGTCAGTCTCGAGCTCTGAATAACATATATTATCAATATGTCAAATTCGACTTACAATGAATGCTACTATACAGACTGAGATACATATAGAAAACAATAATCCAGCAAGAATAAGAAACATAATAGTCCAACCTTGTGTTAACAGTGATTTTCCCACATCTGGATTAAGTTGAAGATTATCTGTATTCATTAATTTCATATTTTTGTCTAAGCTCGGGTATGAATCTAATGTTTTTGAAAAATCTTGATCTAATGCTAACATGGGCACATTTTGACCTTGTTGTTGGTTCTCAACATCAACAGGTAAATAAGCAGTTATTTTTTGTGTTTTACCAGAATAATTTGATTGAATTGTCCCATTTTCAGGCTCAATTTGTGATGCTGTTGTTGCTCGTAAAATTGCATCACTAGTACCTTTCGTTGATGTTTCTTCAGTCGACTATAGTAAGGAAAGAAGAGAAGAAAAAAAAACGATGAGATTCATTTTTAGTTGTTTGTTTACATGGTGTACATGTATTCAGCACATGTGTACATCATGTAACACAATTGCTTAGAGAATATTGTTCTTTCATAAAGTATTAAAGCGAAAACAAATGCATGCCATTGTTCAAACATGCACAAAATCTTCCCTGAGCGACTAAAGACGTTTTCTCCGCAAAAACTGAAACGATGACATTTTTCTGTTTGTCTAGTTTAGAGGATATATCTTTAAAATATTTCTCTCTCTTCAGTGGTAGTATGAAGGGAAAATATGATGTTCTCAAGTGAAGTTTTTTATCTCTAGGAGTCGTACGTGCCTAACACATTCAGTACCTATGTCATTCGCATTGAAAAACCTAATCTTCGCGTATGCTAGTCGAAGATAAAATCACACGAGTATTTTCAGAAATTTGGTTTGATTTGTTTTGGATACTTTACAATTTATTTTATTCTTCAAATAAAATAAGCAGCAGAAATAAATATAGTATCTTACTCGTTTTGATGTATAAGTTACTGTCTCTAATCCTTCACTGCTTTGACTTGTAGCTGCTGTTGTCTTGTGTTCACGGTGTGGTATGGGTGTTTGCCCATCATCAACGGCGCGTTTTTCACGTTTCATAGGTGTTACATCGATTATAGTTGTTGGTGTCGCTGAAAAGGTGATGGGCATTATCATTGGATTTGGTGTTGTTATACGATTTGGTTTTAAATTAACATCGACTGTTGGTATTTTGAGACCTTCTTCTGGATCAAGCAATCTCATTGGTTTATATGTCATTGTTGATGTTTGAGAGGCTGGTAAAATTAACGGTAATTCAGCTCCATTCGTGGGTAATTCACCCGCATTATCATTCATTGTTGTTGCTGTTTCAGCAATATTGAAAGGTACGGCCACTATTTCATGAATTAAGAATAATAAAGCAATTAATTTGTACATAATTTGAAAGACGCTTATGTTAACTCTACTGTGTAAGTTTATGAAATGATCGATGCTCTTGCACTAGAATATCGCCCGAATTTTTCTTTCTAAAGTGATCCGAGAAAAATAAAGTCATTCCAGACGTATATCATTGTTTTTCTTTTTTACTTATGATATTATAAGAAAAATAAAAAGAAGAAGACCAATCGGTCTATTTATCTTTAACAAACTGTGTAAGCTTAAAGAGAGACATTTGTTGAAAACGTGATCATTGTCTAACTACCACTAAACCACTGTCGAGGAAAAAAGAAATTGTATCTATACAGCAAGTAAATTTAACTTAAGAAGTATTCATAAGACAACTGAAAAGTACATACTATAACTAAATACCAAATGTTATCTATAGTTTATATACAGAGGTTTTTTTATGAATACCATCTTGGAGCATTTGAGTTATATTTCTCTTTTAATCTGAAAGATGAGTATATTGAACATCTCATTTCGTTGAAACCTATTCGCCACATTTTTTTGAAAATCGAATTTTCACGTGTGCCTATTTCGCAACGTTTCACTTAGAAGACATTGACCGATTGTACCTAAATTTTTACCAAAAATCGACAAAAACTGAAAAAAGAATATTCAACATATTTCCTAACGTGTTCCTGGATGAATATTTCTACCAGAAAACTTTGAAAAATTAGAGGAATATTTTCTCTTTTTTTCTTGCTGAATTTTCTACTAGCCGTTTCAAATTATGAGGCTTGTTTTTCTATTATAACAGACATTAATTCAAAACTCTTCTTTAAAGTAGGTTTCTGAGTAGAGCTTTGGAAAACCAGCTCAGAGCTTAAAAACTTCAAGTACAAACATTTTCATTTTTCTCTATGAATAGATAGCCCAAAGTGTCCTGTTCAAAACGGGAGCCAGGTGAGATCTTGATTTCTAGTGGTTCGGGCGTGGTACTGGCCTTCCTTAGAGCCCAGGAATCGACTATGTTGAATCTGATGACAATGTTTGTACTTGAAGTTTTTAAGCTCTGAGCTGGTTTTCCAAAGCTCTACTCAGAAACCTACTTT